>ML814766.1:248348-290461 GCA_009831015.1 Picea engelmannii | reverse complement strand
TAGTCCTCTTACTAACTCTTTTGTCCAGTATGCTTTCCATCTATGGCTTCTCTGCAACTGGCATCTATTTAGTCCACTGAACCTATGGTTGTTCACTGTCTGCTCCAGCTTTGTATGGGTATTGGGGAAATTCCGATCCCATCAGGTAATTCAATCTCATAAGCATTTGCCCCAAATTTCTTCAAGACCTTACATGGTCCGATCTTCTTCATCTTCAGTTTGTTATATGTCCCCTTCGGGAATCTTTCCTTTCTCAGATGTGCCAAAATAAAATCACCAACCTCAAATTGAAGTTGTCTCCTGTGTTGATCCGCTCTACGCTTATACTCTTGGCTCGAGTTCTACAATCGCTCCTTCACCTGGCTGTGAAGTTCCTTCATTGCTTCTGCGAAATCCTCTGCAATAGCACTCCTAGTTGCATTCTGTTCTGAATCTCTCAATTCCGAAAATCCTCTTGGATACATCCCATAAACAATTTGGAATGGACTTTGCCCTGTGCTTCTATTTAGTGAGTCGTTATATGCAAATTCCTTCTGTGGCAGAATGTTGTCCCACTGACTGTGGTGTTCTGTCACCAAGATCCTCAACAAGTCTCCCAAACTTCTATTCACAACTTCTGTCTGTCCATCCGTCTGAGGATGATAAGCTGAATTGAACAACAAGTTCATTCCTAGATTTTTCCATAAGGTTCTCCAAAAGTGTCCCACGAACTTGGTGTCTCGATCCGAAACTATGCTCCTTGGCAAGCCATGAAGTCGAATGACTTCTTTGAAAAACAGATTCACAATGTGAGTTGCGTCACTAGTTTTCTGACATGGTATGAAATGTGCCATCTTATAAAATCTATCTACCACTACAAAGATCGAGTCAAACCCTCTTTGTGTTCTCAGCAGCCCCAATATGAAGTCCATGCTTACCGCATCCCACGGCCTCTCAGGTATGGGTAACAGTTGATATAATCCTGCATTCTTCTTCTTCCCTTTTGAATGATGACAAATTCTACATATGTCCACGAATCTTTTGACGTATGCTCTCATTCCTGGCCAAAAATATGACTCATTTAACTTTGAGAACGTCTTTTCATGACCGAAATGTCTGGCCAATCCTCCAGAGTGTTTCTCCTTCAGCAAATTCTCCCTCATGGAGCATTTTGGAATACAAAGTTGATTACCCTTAAACAGTAATCCTTCCTGGATCATGTATTCTGTCCATTGACTTTTGTCCCTGAGAATTGGATTCTCAGCTGCTTCATACGCCTCCCTAAAATATGGATCATCTCTGTACATGTCCTTGAGATCATCAAAACCTAGTGTTTTGACTCTGAACTCCTGCAACAACAAACATTTCCTGCTCAAAGCATCAACAACTTTGTTAGCAGTTCCAGAAATATGCTTAATTACAAAAGTAAAGTTATGCATGTATTCAACCCATTTAACATGTCTTTGATTCAACTTCTCTTGTTGAGTCACAAATTGCAAAGCATGATTGTCACTGTATAAGACAAACTCCTTCGAGATTAAGTAATGTCTCCATTTCTTCAATGCCTGAATAATAACATAGAACTCCTTGTCATACGTGAAGTATTTCACTTTCACTTCATTCAGCCTCTCACTGAAGTATGCTATCGACTCTTGGCTCAAGACTGCCCCTATTGCAAATTGACTTGCATCACATTTTACATGAAATGTCTTTTTAAAATCCGGCAACACCAAAATTGGTTGTTTTGTGATTTTCCTTTTCAACAAATTAAAACTTTTCTTAGCCTCTTTTGTCCAGTGAAAAGGCTTGTGTCTCTTCTTCACTGTGTCCATCATTGGTGCACTAATTCCACTGAAATTCCTGATGAATTTCTGGTAGAAACTAGCCAATCCATGAAAACTTCGAACCTCAAATATACTCTTCGGTGATGGCCAATTCTTAATCACCTCCACCTTATCTGGATCCATCCTCAACTTATCTGCAGAAATAACAAAACCCAAATAAATGAGCTCTATCTTCATGAATGAGGATTTCTTCATGTTTATCAACAACTTCTCTTGTTGTAGCCTCTTCATCACTGTAGCCAAATGTTTTAGATGCTCTGCCTCCGTTTTACTAAAAAACAGTATGTCATCAAGATACACAATGACAAATTTTTCGATGAAATCCTTCAGGACTTCATTCATCAATCTCATGAAGGTACTTGGTGCGTTTGTTAAGACAAACAACATAACAAGCCATTCGTACAACCCTTCATTGGTCTTGAATGTTGTCTTCCATTCATCGCCTTCTCTCATACGAATATGATGATATCCACTTTTCAAATCAATCTTCGAAAAAAAATTCGCTCCACTCAAGAAATCCATCAAATCATCCATTCTTGGCAATGGAAATCTATACCTAATGGTAATCTTGTTAATTTCCCTTGAGTCAGTACACATCCTCCAGCCTCCGTCTTTCTTCGGACTGAGCACTGTCGGAACAACACACGGACTCAAGCTTTCTCTAACCAACCCCTTGTCCATTAAGTCCTGGACCTATCTTTTGACATCTTCATTCTCCTGCGGTGTCAATCTGTACATTGCTTTATTTGGTAAACTAGCTCCAGGTATGAGATCAATGTGATGACTCACACTTCTAATCGGTGGCAACGAACGAGGTAGTTCATCCACTACTATGTCAGCAAACTCTTCCAACAGTTTTTAAACCTCTTCCGGTAAATCATCTACCCTTGTATTGGTTAAAACAATTCTTGGCTTCCTGATCACAATGAATTGCGGTTCCTCCTTCTTCTTAGCCTCTGTAAGAAGTTCCTTCCCACTCATGAGAAGTACAGCATTGCTTACTTCAAATTTCACCTCTTTGTCTTTGATTGGAAGCAACATGTGAGTTCTCCTATTTTTCTCTAGGGTGTATGTGTTCTTCCTCCCATCATGAATCACATTTCTGTCATATTGCCATGGTCTACCCAACAATAGATGACAAACATCCATGGGAATAACATCACAAAGTATTTCATCTTTATACCCTCATATTTTAAACTCAACTAAACATTGTTTAGTGACATTTACCTGATGTCCTTTCTGTAGCCACGAAACTCTATATGGGCTTGGATGTTCAATCATCTCCAGCTCCATCTTTTCTACTATCTCTGTAGAAACGAGATTATTTGTGCTACCACTATCCACGATGACTTTGCATGCCCAGTCTTTGGTCTTGCAAGCGGTCCGAAAAAGTCTGTTCCTTTGGACCGAACTCTCCACCTCCTTCTCTAGCATTAAGAGAACTTTCTGCATCATCAACGATCTTCCACCTTCAGCATCCTCTGCCTCAACATTCTGCCTCTGTGCTTCGGAAATGTGAGTTTCACCACCTTCTTTCTTCTTATCTGGACATTCATAAGATTTATGTCCGACCTTTCCGCATGTGAAGCATTTCACCACTCCACCTCTTCCTCTTCCTCTACCTATGGTACGAGGAAAAATGTTTCCATTAGCATACTGACCTCTCTGTTCGGTATACTGCCCTCTCTGTGAGCTTCCACCTCTCTCAGTTTGAGTCTGAGGTTTCTTCCAGTCTTCCTTGGGTTTCTGATTTCTATCCTAGGCAACTGATTTGCCTCTGGCTTGACTTCTCCCTCGGCCTCTTTGACCTTGTTTTCGGCTCAACTTCTCTTCAGATTTTAGATCCATATGATAAGCATATTCCACCGTTCGGATGGTCATCATGCTCTTCTCATCCTGAATGTCGTATCTCAGACCATTCATGTACCTAGCAATTTTTTCATCATCACTTTCGCGATGACCTGCCCTGATGTTTAGCGTACAATTCTTCAGTGTACTCCTTCACTGACATCAGTTTCTGCATCCTTCGAAACAGAGTAATTTGGTAATCCCTGGGAATAAATTTTACCTTCATCTTCACGATCATCCTATCCCAACTCTTGATTTTCTGCATGCCTTTGCAGCGTCTGTCAGCTTGTAGCTCATCCCACCACAATGTTGCATGTCCTTTCAATCTTGCGACAGCATGTTTGACCTTTTTGTCTTCCTCGACATCTTCATAGTCAAAATATGTGTCCAAAGCTCTAATCCAGTCTAGAAGCTCTTCAACATCCAGGTTTCCTTCATATACTGGAATATCCATTTTTTCCCTAGCACCCATTCTTGCAACAGCCCTAATCAGGCATTCATTTGTTGCATCTTCTGCTATAACTTCTTCTCTTTCATGTCCAGCTTCATCTTCACTTTCAGATTCACTGACATCTCCAACACCAGTTGTGCGCCTCTGCTTTATTTCCATGTCCACGACTCTGGTGTGTAGGTCATGTATATCTCTTTCCATGGCTGGATTTGGCACCTGCCTACCCCTTTCTCTTGACATCTCCCTATCGTCTAGCGGATCGGGTGTTTTTCTGTCTCTTCTTCTCGGTAGCATGGCTGAGATTTTTTCCTTGCTTTCCCTGTCTGAAGTATACAAACAGAGTCAAGCTCTGATACCACTTGACGCAAACCTATCAGCCCTCGGACTGTTATCCACTCATAGAATCGTTCTTTATCTCCTTTGAATTGAATCGACTCTTTCGATTCCTTGTTGGAATCTAAATTTAATCGATCCACAGGTCCTTTCGAAAGATTCCCTGTGCAAATAGCACTAGGCGCGAGCTCGCCTTTTCGTGCGACCACAGTGCTATGACCAAGGCCCAATTCCAAAGGCGCTTGTTGCAACTCGCAACTCATGAGTTCATGAGTCGAGGCTCCTGAATCTTCCTTTCCAATCTCGTGATACCCGAAATGCAGATACGGGTATGGCTCTTCCTCTGTCAGCGTCCTCCGCGTGTGACCACCAGCTAGGCTAAGCACTAGCACCTCTCGCCTCTCGCACCTTCACGAGTTTGAATGTCCAACCTTGGCACCTTCCCTTCACGAACCCCCGAGAGGCGATGTTATCTTTCCCTCTCGCGTTCTCGCTACTCGCCACTTCGCAAGTCAAAGGGTTGAGCTCTCATGCTCTTATCCCGCAAATCCCCGAGACTCGAGAAGTCAACAAAATATTGACTCCTTCCTCCAGGTGACACGTGTTCACCTGCCAATCACGCGGGCCCCACCTTATAGTTCTGCCACGTGTCCACACTCATGCCTCGGCTCTCGGCACTTCGTTATGCGATAGGCGATGGGGTTCCTGATCCAACGGTCCTCCCGTTCTCTGGATCCAATGACTATCCTCACTCCTCGTGATTTCACAACTTTGCGACTTGGAGTACCCAACCTTTGGGCTCTCACCTTGCGAACCTTCGAGTCCGCAAGATCCCTTGATCTCTGCCACCTGTCCTCCGCCAATGGACAACTACGATTCTTTCACGACTTCGCCACTCGAAAAGTCAAAGGACTTCCCTCTCTGACCTCCGATGTCTGAATCCCTGATAGAGAGGATCTCGTGACACGTGTCCTTCTTACAATCAGACGGCTCAGATTCTTTCGCTATTCGAGACTTCGCCTTTCATGACCTCGTGAATCTTGATGCAAAGGTTTTAAACCTTCAACTCGTGAATCCACGAAATGAGATTCCACGAGTGATCCAACGGCCCTTGTTGGCTCAGATCCTACGACCCGATTTCTCCTGAGCCTGCACTTAGAAAAACACTCACCGTAATCCTTCTTGCTCCTCTGCAAGATTTGACGGTTCTCGGAATTTCGTGAATTCTCCACGGAGAATTCTAACCGTCCAATGCCTCCTTGACGACTCTTGCAAAGTGAACACGGTATTCCTTCACTGGAACTTATCTACCTACAAGTAAATTTGCAATGCCTCCCCTTGAACTCTTCAAGGTACTAAACCTCCTGAGATTTTCTTCGACAACTTCGAAGATCCTATCCCTCCTGAGCTTGATTGAAAAATCCTCAAGTCCTTTGGGGAAAATTCTTGCGCGCACTCCTTGCGGCACTTCTTCAAATACACTCCAAGTATTTGAATTCTTAGACTCTGTGCACTCTTTTTGCAACAGTCCTTCAACAATTTCACTCAGGTTGTAACTCTGAGACTTCACTCGGCCTGCGCACTCCTTGCACAACTCCTGTGCTTACTTTGCACTTCTGCGAGAATGAGAACAATGTTATCCCTCCTGAGCTTGCAGAGACGAACTCTGACTTCTRTCAATGCACACCTTGCGGACAATTTCACTGCACTCCTTGCAGGAAAACTCTTGCTCAGACAGAGAAACAATTGAAACTCATTCTTTACTCTCCCTCTCTTTAGATTTTAGACATTCAACATGAAATCATACATTCACGCATCAAAGCAAATGCATACCAGAGAGTAAACAAGCACATATCAATCAACATGTACAAACACAGAAAGCAATTAAACACCATGAGTCTGAACTAAAGATCTTTGTATTAATCCAGAACTTCTGTACATGGGTTTTTGCCCTACACAACTCTCTGCTTCTTCTTCTCTATGCTCTCTTGATTGATAATGTTGCTAATGTTACAATGATACAAGTGAGGGTGTCTATATCCGTTTTCCCTACGGCTCCTAAAACTGTCTAATCTAAGAATTTAAAGCTACCTACTTACATTTACTAGCATCAATGCCTCTAAATCCTTCAGACGAGAGCAGGACACTCAAGGTCTGATTACAATCTACAGGTACGCCCTTTCTTAATTGTTTCATTTATGTTTGGCGTATCAAACTTCAAAACATTTCAAATAATTCATCATGTGCCAAAATGCATTGGGGTTTGTCCCCCGCTCGCTTGTTGTTTTGATGCTCCTGCATCACATAGGATCTGTTCGAAACAAAGGGAAACCCTTTTACAAATGTCATATCTGGAGAAGGTGCAAGAGGGTTATCCTAGAATCCTTTCGTAGTTCGGCAATCAGGAGAAGCAGGGTGCATTGAGTCACAAACTTCTGAAACCCGAAACCCCGAAGTCCTGAGGGAGATCTACAATGTAGATCTGAGGAAAAGGGATTGACCATTAGATCAAGAAGAAGAGAAGATTGTAGTTTTGGAAGTGTGATGATTGGAAGAAGTGGGAGGTGTGGATGCACAAACCTCAGAAACTCGAAGTTCTGAAGCGAAAAGTAGACGTGGTGGGGCCAGATGACGTCACCTGCGGTGACGTGGAACTTTCCTATACCTGCCACATGCCCTCACCCAGAATGTTAACAGTTGTGCTATGTGGACCCTGAGGTTGAATAACATAGTTAAAGGTCTGCGGACCCACAGTGGCGTTGATCACGATACATCAAGATCAACGACTAGAAGGCATTGTGGGGACCCAAGTTGCATGAAAGTTAATTATCCAAGGTGGTTCTGCAATCCAAACCACGGTTTCACCTATGGGTTATGTGTCAGCGTCAGAAGAATTGTGGGGTGAAAGGCGGGTTTCTCGAAACCACCGTTGCATGCCCCCGCAATTGGAACATGTTAAGTGATGTGAGGCAATGACGTCACCAAAGGTGACTGGGAATGTTCGGAGATTAGCAGTTCGGAGGTGTGTATGTGAGATCCTCTGAAGCTCCAAAGTCCCGAAGACTCGAAATCCCAGAACTCAGACACCTAAGGTTCCATAGTAAGTGTCAGTCATCGGATGTTGAGTAGACATGGATGGTTGATCCTCTCTACGTCGCGAGTTCGGTAATCTTAAACTCTGAGAGATTGTTGTGTGGTGCTTTGAAACCTTCTGAAGCGCGAAGTCCTGAAGCATTCAGAAGTTGGGGCCAAGGTCATAGCCTAACATCACAATCAAATGGGTCTAGCGGGAGGAGCTAGCGCCTGGAGGATTTGTGATTCAAAAAATTAGGAATCAGGAGTATCGGGTTTGGCCCACAGTAGAATACCCGAAACGCGAAGTCGTGAAGCACCTTTTTGGATAGGAGAGTGGTCACGACCCATGATCACGTGGATTGGGGACTGAGAGAAAGGGGCTAGTGCCCGAAAATTTATTACAGAGCATAGAAGGGCTTGGAAAGAAAATGAAATCTGAATGTTTTCTTAAATCAGATTGGCTTATGAATGATGTGGAAATTCTTAAGGAATCATGGCCTGACAAATTCTAGTTGACTGCACGTTGTGTTTGCAGAGTTCAACGAGTGTCAAGACTGAAGTGAATTGCCACTGAGTCCAGAAAAATGGAGGAGACACATAATGCTTCCAGTTCAGATAATGAAGTAAAAGGAATGGATGTCCATTTGGGAGTTGAAGGATCAAACTCCAATGGACATGGAGAAGAGATAGATAGGGAACATCATATGATGAAAATCATTGAAAGATTGCAGAAAGATGCCCAAAATCACCGAGTAGATAGCAGAAAGATCATGAAATATAAGGATAAACAGGGAGAATTTAACCTAAATTTGATGCGAAGCCTGGAAAGGATAAAAAAGAAGTTGGATAAGGAGACTCACTCAAGAAAAATAGGGAGTCGCAATACCCCTGAGAAGAAAATAAGATCAAGAAGCGTTAGCAGGCATCGTCGCCACTCCCTGAAGCATCCGGATAAGGAGGCACACAATAGTTTAAGCCCATCTCCTACCAAAAAACATAGGAGATCTGGAGTGGATGAACTAAAGGGTGAAATGAACAAGATTAAACCTCCTACGTTTGATGGAGAACACAAGAAAGATGAATATGTTGAGACATGGTTGTTGGGCATGAGGAAATATTTCCAACTGCAGAACTATTATTCTCATGCAGAGGGAAGAATTTCCATTTACCAACTTAAAGGAAAGGCATCCATATGGTGGGAGTAGCTTGTGAAAGTACAACACGTTAGAGATAAGAATGTTACTTAGAGGGAGTTCAAGATATATTTTGAAAAGAAGTACTTAACTAAGAGGTATTATAACAAGAAAATGAAAGATTTATTCAAACTCAAGATGGGCAGCATGACCATTGATGAATATGAAAGAAGATTCTTGGAGTTGTTGAAACATGTTCCCTTCATCAAGGACGAGACTGTCAAAATTCAAAGGTATATGAGTGGGCTGCCATCTTCCATCAGTGATAAGATCCAGTATGATGACCCAAAAAAAATGGAAGAAACTACAAGGAGAGCAAAGTGCTTATATGATCAGCAAAAAGAAAAGCCTACTTTCCAAAATGCTTGGGAAGACAAGAAGAAGTTTAAGAGGTAGTAGAAGAAAAAGGGAATCAAACTACCATTTTTCAGGAACAGTTCTCAAGGACAGTCAGGTTTTAGAGAGTCGAGGAAGGCTAAAGTAGGTGGGAAATTGATAAGGCAAACACCTATGGAATGTTGCGGTTGTAAAGGAAATCATAGGTACAGAGACTGCCCCCACAGAAATCACAAAGTGAGAACTACCCACAATGTTCAACAAGATGAAACAGTGGAGGACATGGGTAGTAGAATACCAAGGATCTATGTAGCCTTGGAAAACAAGCAAGCTGAATTTTAGTCACACATAATTGAAGTGGAAGGTATGATCAACAACCATGACTTTACTATTTTAATTGATTCATAGGCTAGTCATAGTTATGTATATCCTAGAGTGGTGGAAAGTTTTCATTTGTCGAGGAGAAAACATGGAAAATATTGGTTAGTGCAACTAGCTATAGGAACCAAGAGAAAGGTTACATAATTGGTTAAGTCCTGTACAGTGGACATGAATGGACTGAGCATAAGGGTTGAATTGAACATTCTACCTTTAGGTTCTTATGATTGTCTAATTGGGATGGATTGGTTGGAACAACACCATGCCATATTGGACTATCATAACAAGGCATTCACTTGCCTGGATGAAGAAGGAAATAGGAAAATAGTCCAAGGAATTTCTAGAGTTGTTGTTATCAGAGAAATCTCATCAATGCAGCTGAAGAAGTGTTACAGGAAAGGCTGTCAATTATTTGAAGCCCGTGCGAAGGAATCATCTAAGGATGAGGTCTCAAATATCGAAGACCATGCAATACTAAAATATTTCAAAGATGTATTCTAGGAGGTACCAAGATTACCCCCAAAAATAAATATTGACTTCTCTATTAACCCGATGCCTGGAGCAGCTCCAGTGTCAAAAAATCCTTACAGAATGAGTACACCAGAGTTGAAGGAATTGCAATTGCAGCTTGAAGAGCTTCTAAAGAAGGGGTATATACGCCCAAGAGTGTCACCTTAGGGATCCCCAGTGTTGTTAGTGAAGAAGAAGGATATAACATTGATATTGTGCATCAATTTCAGACAGTTGAACAAAGTGACTATTAAGAACAAGTATCCTCTGTCGAGGATCGATGATCTCTTTGACCAGTTGAAGGATGCTAAGATATTTTTGAAAATAGATCTCATGTCAGGGTATCACCAAGTAAGAAAAAAGGATGAAGACATCAGCAAGACCACCTTCGGAACAAGGTATGGTCACTATGAGTTCACAGTGGTGCCATTTGGGTTGTCGGATGCACCCGTTGTTTTTATGTGCCTAATGAATGGTGTGTTCAGGGAATATCTAGACAATTTTGTCATAGTATTTTTGGATGACATCTTGGTGTATTCCAAGTCAGAGTAAGAGAATGAAGAACATCTGAGGATGGTGCTGCAAGTGCTAAGAGAGCACCAACTGTATGCCAAATTGAGCAAATGCTCATTTTATCAAAATCAGATCCATTACTTGGGGCATATCATCTCAAAGGATGGGATAGTCGTAGATCCTGAAAGTATTTAGGCCATCAGAGAGTGGTCAGCACCAAGGAATGTAATAGAAGTCAGATCCTTTATGGGTCTAGATGGCTATTACAAAAGGTTCATTGCAGGATTCTCAAGGATAGCTCACCCTATCACTTCCTTGCAAAGGAAGGAGAAGAAGTTTCAGTGGACAGAAGAATGTGAGAGAAGCTTCCATTGATTGAAGCAATTGTTAACTAGTGCTCCAATCCTGAGGATTGCAGATCCAAATGAAGATTTCATGGTTTGCACCGATGCATGCAAAGAAAGACTGGGAGGAGTCCTCAGCCAGAATGGATTTGTAATATGTTATAAGTCCAAGAAGCTGAAAGAGCATGAAAATAACTATGCCACTCATGATTTGGAGTTGGAAGCCATTGTTCATGCTCTAAAGAAATGGAGGAATTACCTCATGGGAAGGAGGTTTGAACTAAGGACAAACCATAATGGTCTGAGGTATTTGTTTGATCAGCCAACATTAAATGTTAGGCAGAGTAGGTGGTTGGAGTTTCTTTGTGAATATGACTTCGATATAAAGCATATCAAAGGAAAAGAGAACAAAGTGTATGATGTGCTCAGTAGGAGAGTGCATGAACTACATGCTACAACCATTAGCATGTACCAAACTGATATCAAAGGCACAATTTTGGAAGCTGCAAATGCAGATTTGCAGTACAGGGATTTTGTAGCAAAGCTACAGGAAGGCAAGATGCCACAGAAAGTGGAAAATTATAAATTGGAAACTGTTGGAACACTCCTATACAAAAATAGAGTTTATGTACCTGATTCCCAGGAATTGAAAATTATGATTTTGAAAGAAATGCATAATGTGCCTTATGATGGGCACCCCAGATATTAGAAAAATGTGACAACAGTTAAAAGCCATTACTTTTGGCCAGGTATGAAGAAAGAAATTGTAGAATACATCGCCAAATGTATAGACTGTCAGAAGGTCAAAGTTGATCACAGGCACCCAGCAAGGTTGCTACAGCCTTTACCCATTCTTGAGTGGAAGTGGGAGGTAGTGACAATGGATTTCATCACATGATTTCCCATAACAGGAGAGCAGCATGATTCAATCATGGTGGTGGTGGACAAGCTCACGAAAGCTACCCATTTTATTCCATTGAAGACTACTCACAAGGAAGATAATGTTGTTGATATTTTTATGAGGGAAATAACATGATTACAAGGTATTCCCAAGACAATTGTGTCTGACAGGGACCCAAAATTTACCTCAAAATTCTGGAAAGGGTTGTTCAAAGGATTTGGAATGAATCTAAACTTCAGCACAACCTATCATCCTGAGTCCGATGGGAAGACATAGAGGGTGAACCAAGTGATAGAAGACATGTTAAGGATGCAGGTGATGGACAAACCATTTAAATGGGAAGACTATATACACTTGGTAGAATTTGCCTACAATAATGGGTATCAAGCATCACTGAAGATGAGCCCGTTTGAAGCACTTTACGGTAGAAAGTGTAACACTCCAATAAGCTGGGATAAACCAGCTGATAGAGCAATAGTTGGACCAGAGTTACTCAAGGAAATGGAAGAACAAATGATGAAGACTAAGCAGAATTTGAAAGCTTCCTAAGACAAGAAGAAAAGTTATGTTGATAAAGACAGAACCCACAGAGAGTTTAAAGTGGGAGAGCATGTTTTCCTGAAAGTGAAATCTAACAGAAGTTCCCTGAAGCTGGGAAACTATTCCAAGTTGGTAGCCAGATTTTGTGGACCGTTTGAAATATTAGAAAGGATTGGACCAGTTGCATATATGCTTGCATTGCCTGCATCCATGACTGTACATAATGTATTTCATATTTCATTTCTTAAGAAATATATACCTAATGCTAATCATGTAATCGATTGGAATGTGATTCAGGTGGAGCAAGAAGGCATCTTGCATGTGCATCTGGTGAGTATACTGGACCGAAAAAGCAAGCAGTTGTGGAATCGAGTAGTAGAACTTGTAAAAGTCCAGTGGACCTGGTACGATCCTGAGGATGCAACATGGGAGCACAAAGATGCTATGCGAGCAGAGTACCCTCATATTTTTGAATATTTTGGAAATCTTGTTGTTGTTTTATAAATGAGTTGCACTGAGGACAGTGGAAAAATAAGGGGAGGGGAATGTAATACTCTAAGGTTGAGCCCCTGCTTAATTGTAATTTTTCTTTTAGGCTGGTGAGATGAGTGATTATAAGCTGAGGAACTTATATGTTTATTAGGATGGTGAGCCAGATGCCAAGGTCAGGAGCTTGATATATTTTGTATATGTAATTATGCAGATCATTAATAAAAATATAAACATTGTTGCATGTAGACCAACCACGAAGAAGAGTTATGGGGGACTAAGCTCCACTAGGAAGGGTAAGGAAGGGGGGGCTAAGTATTTGGGCCTAGGGGCTAAGCTAGGGGGCTTACCTCTAGAGGAATAATATTTTAATATTAATTCTTAAAGACTAAGGTGGACATACTATATTTTTGTTATCCTAAGTTCATGGTGGTCGGGGATGTAGGATAAATGGAGCGCACGCAACTCCAGGAAGACAAGTGTCGACCTGGTCTCATGCAGTTAAAATTTGAAGCGTCAGCTGTGTTGGGGGTTTGCTTTCCATTCTTGATCCACTGTCTAACCATGAACTGGGGCATCCATCACAGATCTCTGGAACCAGTAACCTGTGAGTCAAATCGCGTTAGGGTTCGTTGGTCATTATGCCATCCCTCGCTGGAGTTCGTTGTTCATTCTCCCATCCTCCATTTAAACCTGAGGCCTCTGTGTCTGACCTCTGCATAACCATGCCTCTCTGAAAACCAAACAGTCAAGCCATCCTTTGCTATTTCTTGTGAATCCCGATGCAACTGTAGTCGCTTGAGCCATTTTGTGACTTAGCATTAGGTTGTTTCCTTTTGGTTGTCCATAACCATTTTTCCCTGTTGTTGTTGTTTTTATTTTCACTTGTACCCAATTGTAGCTGATTCGAAGACTGGTTGAAGACACAGGTTGTCAGGCTTGTGAGCAACTCTCCCAGGTGAGGGAGTTTGTTGGGAAGTGAGTTCTCCTGGAAGGGATTCCCGTAACAACTACAGTACTCTAAGACTTCCGGTCCAGCCTGTTGTTGAAGCCCAAGGTAAGGGAGGGGTACTAGTCGATGGACTTGTATTAGTGAAGGTGTATCCTCCTGGGGTGGAACAAGCATGTGGGGAATGAGGGTTTGTGGGTTGTGGGCATAAGTGGCTCCTGGGATAAAAGATCCTTCCTGTTGCTTTGTGCAACTTCCTTGTTGTCCTTGCCAAGCCTAGAATTTCCTTGCCCGATGGATTTTAGTCCCAGCTCAGGGGTGACCTACTACTGAGAGTGATGAGAAACGCGGTCTAAGGCTGGGAGGTTCGTGGAAGCTCTGCACGCAGTTGGTGGATTTACTTCAGCTAAAAGATAAGTATCATATATGTGCTTAATTATGTATTTTATGCATGTTTTGTGATGCTTGAATGTTATCGTGTGTTCTGTTGCATGTGGATTTACTGTTAATCTTGTTTAAGTCTGAATTGTAATAGTAACTCTGTGTTATGTGTTTAATTTTGATTAACATGCATATATATTATATAAGTGTATATTTCGCGTAGTAGCATTGCCAAGCCTGTGGGTGGTCGGGGATGTTACACTCTCTGTTGGGCATCCTTCCCGTATCCCATGTTTCCTTGCCATGGATCCCTGAGGACAAAGACCCTCTCATCCTTTCTCTATTGAGACCTCTCATTACCCCCCTTATCAACTAAATCGAGCTACGAAAGCAGCTTTGGAGGCGGTCAAAACATTTGCAGAGTTTGTCTTGGATGTTGATAAGGAGAGAGTAGTTGAATTGGAAGAGTAGGTTTGGTTGTTGCGAGAGTTTCAGGAGGATGAGGAGATTGATGCTCAAATTGGTAATTTGGTTCCTGATTTGGTTTTCTCCCGCACTCGCAATTCAAAAATTTTCCAAACCCTCGAATTATATTGGAAAACCAAGACTTTGGTTGTGTTGGGTATGCTCCCCAAGTAGCAAGAATTCAGATAACTGAAAGCTTTTCAGGAGGCTCTAGAGATTCAAAATGATTATGTTGTTGAAGTGGTCACTTGGATGGCTAATAGGCTTGGAGGAAATTTTTTCCTCCCTAGGATCAACTACACTAAAACTGGAAGTTTTGATGCTACTGCAAGTCGTGAGGTAGTGGACCCCATGGGATGCCAGGTTTCTAATGATAAATGAGTTATGGTCTTGTTTTTCTTCCTATCATATGTCTTTTAGGCTTCCAATTTTCATTTTTTCACCACAGACATACCAATTCCATGAGACAATTTGTTTTTAATCAGACTAAATCCTGGTTTCCCCTCTTGGGTAGGCCCTATTTTTGGTTTTTTATCTTCAAGGTCCAAAGATGATCATGATCTCTTTATTATAGCAATCACTATATATATATATTTGTACTCTCTGTTAATATGAATATACACTTTTATTCACAAAAAACAAAATAATGTAAGAATGGTTTAATAATAAAGTGATATATTGATCCAGGAAGAAATCGGTGGCCACCCACCTATTCAACTGGCTCAAAACATGGGTTTTTCGAGTCTTGAATTTTCAGTGTTGTTTTGAGGCCCTAAACGACGTTTTTTGGGCACAACAGTGCTCATTCAATAGCCAAAGGCATTGTTTGGTCCAAACAAAATATGTACTCCTCGACTAGACCTTTGCAAGGAGGTATAGAATGCCCCAAATAGAGATCGTATGCAAAAGTTACTCCCATAGGAAGTTTGCGTACCAACTACCCCCATCGGGGTCAACAAACCTTTTGGCATTTCATCTTCTGGGGTTAGGGTTTGGGATTTTCTTTCTATTAAAAAGGCCTCTAGAGTCTCATTTTAATCATCATCATATTCTTGTGAATGAGCGTAGCCATCACATCTCTTCTCAGAGATAATTTTCCACCATTCTAGTGAGTCATTCACTTTGTAATTTTACAGTTTTTGTACATTTTCTCATTAATAAAAATTGTGGTGTATTGTATCTCTGTGTTTATTGAAATATTTCTATGTATCTCACAATATCTATGTATATTTCATTGTTATATCTATTCCATCATTTCGTTCTCAAAATAATATAGATCAATGGTATCAGAGAAGTATACTCCTTTTTGTTTCCTGTGCATGTACCCGATGAGGTCACGACATAGAGAGTTGGGTCTCGAGCTAGTTTCCCTTGAGGATAACCACTCTCTCCATCTCAAGTGGCCTCCCATGGTGGAAAAGAAGAGGAATGAGGGAGCATAAGATCCGATCAATATCTTTCTCACGGAAGTCGTCGTGCAACAGAGGAATGAGATGTTAGAGAATTTCTCCCAAATCCTTCAATGAATGTCGACAATAACATGCACATCTTCATCAAGCAGTCGTTTTGGAGACCCTACCCCATTCAAGGTATAAGTTAATTTTGACATTCCCGTATTTGAAGGTCGGATTGATGAGGATGCTTTGGAAAAATGGTTAAATTTTCTAGAAGGTTATTTCTTTGTTCACAATTTTTCCGACAGAGAAAATAGCACATTTGTGCTCCTTCATGCTCTCCCCCATGTCAAACATTGGTGGGAAACTTGCTAGGAGAAAAATTCCACAGAGAAGTCTGGAATATTTGGGGTCGATCCCACTTGGTATTGTTTTATGGATGCGGTCAAGGATCAATATTAACCTATGGAAAACTATGATGAATAGTACATGAGATGGACCACAATGCATCAAAAGCAGGACCAAACAGTGTCAGATTTCACAAATACCTTCCATACCTTGTGCACCAAGATGGGTATCAAAGACTCTAATGGGAATTTGGTTCTAAAACACCATGGGACTCTACATAGGTACATCCAAACTGAAATGGATTTTTTGGACATCTCAGCACTGGGAGCCGCTTATACATATGTTGTCAAAATCAAGAAAAATTTTAAGCAGCAGAACAAGCGGCAATCTAGGTCTGCAAATCCGCAACAACCAAAGTATGGTAAAGGAATCCCTAACTCATAGAATGTTCAACCTTATGACAACTATTCCAAGCCATAGGAAAATAAGGGCAACGAGAAGATGAAAAAGTTCACTTGGAAGTGGTGCGTCTTCCACAAAATCCCTTGGCACAACACTGATGAATGTTGCTTGAAAAATTCAATCGTAGTCGAGATCAAATAAACAGATTCAAACCCCGACTTAGACTCACATTAAGAAAATAATAAAAGGAGATAGATAATTGATGTAGAACCCACTGCTACTGTTGCTTCTGCAACAATCCTTCCAGAAGAACCAAAGGATCTTGAGGAGGGGAAGCGCCTTTTCCATTCACAAATGTAGGTGAAGGGGACACCATTGCATTTTATTGTTGATAGTGGAAGCTAGAAGAACCTCATCTCAGCAAAGGTCATCGAGCACTTGGATTTTCCAAAAAAACCACACCCACAGCCATACAACATTTTATGGCTCTGCAAGGGATGAGATCTTTGTGTCAGCCAGTAGTGTCGCATGTCATATGGCAGCAAGCCCTTCAAGGATGAGGTATTGTGTGATGTTTTCCCACTATAATTATGTGATGTTATGTTAGTCCATCCATATATGTGGAGGCGCCATGTTGTTTATGAGTCACAACCCCGTAGTGTCATTGTTACTCTGGGGGGTCAGCCCTATAGGATACGAGAGGCAGTTCCAACTATTGTACCGACAAAATAGTGGCACAAAGTAATCTCTCATACCATAAATTTTAGCCTCTTCACAACTTGGTCAGAAGAGAAGGACACTACAACCACTGCAACCTCGACCCAATACCCTTCTATCCAATATAAGTGGATCAACAAGATTGTAAAAGAGAACCAAGATATTCCTACTGCACCTACATGGGTGCCTCGACACTGCCCAGTCATACCAAGTTATGATAAATCCCTTCATGTTATTCATGCTCCATCTTCACCAGCAGAGTCCTCCCACACTCAAAAATATCATGCAACCATATTGGTTAAATAGATCCAACCCCTCCAACAACAAGTTCATAACAGCCTTCAACAAGTTGAGCAGGGTAGCTTCTTCAAAAGGCAAGCATCTCACCAAGTTTCAGATTCAGCAAAATCTTCCCCGTGGACTTGATGCAATGGAGACCATTGCTTCCTAAAGGGGCAGGATTGATCCAGGTGGAAATCAATGGCCACCCACCTATTCCACTAGCTCAAAACATATTTTTCCACCTTGGTAGTTTTTCTACGGTTTTTCGGGTCCTTAACTTATGGGGTTGTTTTGAGGCCCTAAATGATTTTTTTGGGAATGACAACACCCAGACAATAGCCCACGGCATGGTTTGTACCAAACGAAATATGTACTCCTCAGTTGAAATTTTTTGATGAGGTATAGAATGCCCCAAATAGAGATTGCATGCAAAATTTACGCCCTAGGGAAGTTGACGTACCAACTACCCCCATCGGGGCCCACAAACCTTTTTTGCGTTTCATCTTCCGAGGTTAGGGTTTTGGATTTTATTTATGTTAAAAATGCCTCTAGAACCTCATTGTAATCATCATCATATTCTTGTGAATGAGCGTAGCCATCACATATTTTCTCAAAGATAAGTTGCCACCATTCTAGCGATTCATTCACTCTGTAATTTTACAGTTTTTGTACATTCTTTCGTTTAATAAAAATTGTGCATTATTGTATCTTTGTCTTTATTGCAATATTTCTGTGTATCTCGCAATATCTATGTATATTTCATTGTTATATCTCTACCTTCATTTCATTCTCAAAATAATCTGGATCAATGGTATCAGACCATGCTACTCATTTTTGTTTCTTGTGCATATCCCTGATGAGGTCAACATATAGAGACTTGGGTCTCGAGCTAGTTTCCCTTGAGGATAACCACTCTCTCCAGCCCAAGCGGCCTCCCGTGGCGAAAGAGAAGAGGAATGTGGGAGAAGAAGATCCCATCAAGTTGTTGCTCATGGAAGCCCTCGCCCAATAGAGGAACAAGATGTTGGAGAATTTTGCCCAAATCCTTCAACAATTGCCGACAATAACAGGAACATCTTTATCAAGTAGTCGCTTTGGAGACGCTACCCTATTCAAGGTACAAGTTAATTTTATATTCTTGTATTTGAAGGTCATATCGATGCAAATGCTTTGGAAATATGGTTAAATTTTCTATAAGGTTATTTCTTTGTTCACAATTTTTACGACATGGAAAAGATCACCTTTGCACTACTTAAGGCTCTCCCCCATGTCAAACATTGGTGGTAAACTTAATGGGAGAAAAATTCCACATAGGAGTTTGGAATATTTAGGGTCGAGCCCACTTGGGATTGTTCTATGGATGGAGTCAAGGAGCAATATTACCCTGTGGAAAACTATGATGACTAGTACATGAGAAGGACCATGTTGCATCAAAAGTGGGACCAAACAGTGTTAGAGTTCAGAAATAACTTACATACCTTGTGCACCAATATGGGTATCAAAGACTCTTAAAGGCATCTGGTTCTAAAATATCGTAGGGCTATACACAGTTACATCCAAACCGAAATGGAGTTTTTGGACATCTCATTACTGGGAGCCGCATATAGATATGCTATCAAAATCGAGCATAATTTTAAGCGGAAGAACAAGTAGGAATCTAGGTCTGCAAATATGCAACAACCAAAGTATGTTAAAGGAAACCCTAACTCACAGAACGATCAATCTCAAGACAACCAGTCCAATCCACGGGAAAAGAAGGGAAACAAGAAGATGAAGAAGGACACTAGGAAGTGGTGCAACTTCCACAAAATCCCTTGGCACAACACTGATGAATGTTGCTTGTGATCCAGGTGGATATCGGTGGCCACCCACCTTTTCCAACTGGCTCAAAACAGTTTTCTGGCAATTTTGGTAATTTACTATTTTTACCAGTTTTTCGAGTCCTGAAACTTTCGGAGTCGTTTTGAGGCCCTAAACGACGTTTTTTGGGAAAATAGGAAAAAACATTGAAGGAACTTCCATGTTTCCCCCAAAATGAATCTCCTCGATGATACCTTTCCAACGGGTTATCGTGCGCCTAAAACGAAGATTGTATGCAAAAGTTACAACCCTGGGAAGTTGATGTCCTAACTTACCCAGACGGGGCCCACGTGACTTTTGGCACTTCATCTCCTAGGGTTAGGTTTTTGGATGTCTAGGGGCCCACATGAATTTTTTAGAGCCTCATTGTAATCATCTTCTTGTGAATGAGCACAGTCGTCACATCTCTTCTCAAAGATAAGCCGCCACCATTCCAGCAAGCTTGTTTTCCACTGCATTTTACAGTTTCATCTTATTTCCTTATTGAATAGAAAACTAGTTTTATTGTATCTCTTTTATTTTGTGTTAAGCACCTGTTAATAATCTATAGTCATTTTGTTCAACTCATAAAATCTGGATCATCTTGAAACATTCATTAGTAGCCGAGCTCAAAGAAACAGAGTTGAGACCTGACTTAGACTTTGATTCAAACAATAATAAAAGGAGACAAATAATTGATGCAGATCCCACTTCTATTGTCGCAACCACAACAATCCAACCATAAGAACTAGAAGATATTGAGGAGGGGGGGCGCCTTTTCGTTCATAGATGTGGGTGAAGGGCTAGTTGCATTTAATTGTTGATAGCAAAAGCCAGAAGAACCTCATCTCAATAGAGGTCRTCAATCATTTGTATTTTTCGATAACACCGCACCTACAACCATACAACATCATATGGCTCCACCGGGGATGAGATMTTTGTGTCATCTAGAAATGTCACCTATCATATGGCATCAAGTCCTTCAAGGATGAGGTACTATGTGATGTTTCCCCACTGGAATTATGTGATGTTCTGTTAGGCCAGACATATTTCCATGTTKTTTATGAGTCTCAACTCYGTAGATTCATTGTTACTCTAGGGGCTCATCCCTACAGGATACCAGAGGCACTTCTGACTATTGTATCGACAAAACAATGCCACAAAGTAATCTCTCATACCGCAAAGTTTAGCCTCTTCACAACCTGGTCAAAAGAGAAGTACACTGCAACCACTATAGCCTCATCCCAAGACCCTTCTATCCAGTAGAAGCAGATCAACAAGATTGTATAAGAGCACCAAGATATTCCTACTGCACCTACGGGGAAGCCTCCACACTACCTAGTGAAACTAAGTTATGATAAATCCTTTCATGTTCTTCATTTTTCATCTTCACTAATAGAGTCCTCCCACACTCAAGAAGATCATGCAGCTAGATTGGTTAAACATATCTAACCCCTCCAACAACAGGTTCATAACATCCTTCAACAAGTTGAGCAGGGAAACTTCTTCAGTAAGGCAAGCAACTCACCAAGGTTCAAATTCAGTAAAAAACTCCTCAGGGACTTGATGAAATGGAGACCATTTATTCCTAAGGGGGGAGTATTGATCCAGGTGGAAATCGGTGGCCACCCACCTATTCCACTAGCTCAAAACATGGGTTTCCACCTTGGCAATTTTTCTACGGATTTTCTAGTCCAGAGCTTTCGAGGTCGTTTTGAGGCCCTAAACAATGTTTTTTGGGCACGACAACGCCTAAATGATAGCTAAAGGCAATATGGAAAGAACTAAATATGTACTCCTTAACTATACCTCTTCGACGAGGTATAGAACGCCCCAAATGAATATCGTATGCAAAATTTACACCCTCCAGAAGTTGATGTACCAACAACCCCATCGAGGCCCGAAAACCTTATGGCATTTCATCTTCCGAGGTTAAGGTTTTGGATTTTCTTTATGTTAAAAATGCCTCTAGATCCTCATTTTAATCATCATCTTCTTCTTGTGAATGAGTGTAGCCATCACATCTCTTCTCATAGATAAGATACCACCATTATAGTAAGTCATTCACTCTATAATTTTACAGTTTTTGTACATTACTATGCATTACTATATCTCTGTGTTTATTGCAATATTTCTGTGTATCTTGCAATATGTCTGTATATTTCATTGTTATATCTCTGCCTCCATTTTGTTCTCAAAATAATTTGGATCATATATTTTTTAGATAGTACATTTTTTTGTTGTAAGTGAGCAAAATGATTCTATTAATATTATATACTATAAAAGATATAACTAATCTCCATGGTTTATAGTGGGTCAAAAAAATAAGTTACTAATATTCTTAAATTAAAAATATAGAGCTTTAATGTCTTTGCATTAATATCTTGTGGTGTTATAAGCCTATGACTAGAGTATATACAATGGATATACCATTCTTGTTTATTCTTCTAACAAAGATTACATATTTATTTCTATTTAGCATAACATAAAATCAAAAAAAGAGTTGTAAGTAGTTAGAATAGCACCTAATTCTCATCTATATATGAATTTAGGATAAGTATCTTCATGGTTTTATATTATACAAGATTGATTGTCATATTGTTGTTCCCACTCCATAGTAGAGGTTTATGACTAGGGCCTCATACTTCTTGTCCAAAAACACTAATTTCTCAAGAATGACCTTTTGTTGAGCTCCATGTTCTTCAATAACTTTTGTTAGTTGGCTAGTAGAAGTCATTTTTCTTAAATTATTTGGTGTCCCTAATACATAAAATTCCCATGTTGGCGATCCAATTCGTGAGTTCAAAATCAGTATCCGGAGAGGGGATAGAACCACATTTCTCCCTCACCTTCTACTCAATTCTTTCCACCTCAACTTGAATGTTGGTAGGAAACCACCTATGGTAATGCATGGCTATGTATCTAGCTTCATTTTCCACTTTAGTACGCTTGTTTGGTTCCTTTCAAGATTTTTGTGGGCCTCTTCTAAATGATTTAGAGTAATTTCCATCTCCTATAATTGGTTTACCTTAGACAAATCTAAGGTACTAGATGTATTTTATGAATAAGAAACATAGATATTATGATAAATACCAGCGGAACAACAAAATAGAGAGAACAACAACACCAAAAATGATACCTTTATTGATATAAATCCATGTTCACTTGCCTCTTCGAGGGAACAACCTCTAGCAAAGTAGTGCTCTATTACAATAATTCTCAATATAAGACTCTCTCATGCCTTCTACTCTTATTTATACTAATTCTATCTTCTAAAGAACATTCTAGAGGAAGATATTTCTAGAAGCGAAAGCTTCTATTAAGTTTTCTTACATTAGACTTGTTCACATTATTATATAGGCCTTATTTACTAATGTCGACATTTATTACATGGAAAATATATTATTCTACCTATGTGAGGGGTTAGGGAGGTTAGGTCCCTAACATTCCCTCCCATTTTAAAAACAACCTTGTCCTCCATGCTTGAGATGAGGAAATTGTTGCGGAATGGTAGCCGGCTCCCAGGTGACATCTTCTGGTGGTGCATCCTTCCACTGGACTAAAACTTCCTTGATGGTGTGTTTTCAGAGATGACACTAACGCTAGTACAAGACTTTTTGTGGATGCAACCAAATGGAACCTTATTCATCCAACTCAAGGAGACTAGTTTGAGTCAGGCACTTAGTTCCAATCACTTTCTTTAAGCATGAGACATGAAAAACAAGTGGATATTAGAGTGATTGGGTAGAGCTAATTGGTAGGCCACGGGCCCCATTCACTTGAGAATTGTATAAGGACCATAAAATTTAGGGGGTGATTTTATAATAGTGTTCATCTTTGAGTGAAGTCTTTTTATAAGGTTGCATATGAAGAAACACATGGTCCCCTTAAATGAATTGACATCTATAATGACCATGATTTTCTTGTTGCCTCATGTGATTCTGAGCCAAGACCAAATTGTCTTTGAGGGTACAGAAAATGGCCACGCAGACCATAATATTGTTGTCAACCTCTTGGACCTTTGAGACACCTAGCATGTATGAGATAATCGATAGTGACTTTTTCATGTAGACTGCTTCAAAGGAAGTCATGTGAGTGGAATTATCATAAGATGTGTCATACCACCATTCAGCTAGGTGTAACCATTGATCCCATTGATTTTGTCTGTCATATGCAAAACATTGAAAATATATTTCCAAACACTTGTTGACATATTCATCTTTCCATCTATCTAGGGATGATAAGAGGTGTTGAGATGCAATTGGGTTCCCTAAACCTTAAACAATTCTTTCCAAAAATTGCTAGTTAAAGTTGGTGTTGATTAATTGGGTTGGTTGTCAATGATGTCAACCCTTGAAGAAAGTTCGGTAGTGAATTATGTTAGCATAAAGGTTTGGGTAATGGACCCAAGTTTGTTTGATGGATAATGGTATGAGTTTTGATATATTTGCAAGTAAGACTATTCTAGATGGATAGTACATGTCATGCCATTTTTGGTGGTATGTGGAACACCACATAACTCCTCACTATTAGAGAGTTATGGCCATGTGAAGTTGGAGAACCCTCATGAGTCATCTAGAAGCCCCAAAAGGTCAAAGTAGTCAAAGTGTTTGAAAAAAAAAATATTTAAATAATAAAGTTAATGGAGAACTCCCTAAAATTAGGAAAGTGGGATGCTACATGAAAGTATAAATAAGAGGCAAGGCTCTCTCATTTAATCACACTTGAACCTATTCAATCTAATTGAATATCTATTTTGTGAAAGGTTATTCGAGAAGGTATTATTGATAGAGAAAAGTGAGGCCGGAAAAGTGTTGCAGGAAAAGTGCGGCAGAAAAAGTGCGACAGAAAAATCGCGACAAAAAAATTGCGGTAGAAAAGTGCAACAGAAAAATCACGGTAGAGAAATCGCAACAAAAAAAGTGCGACAGAAAAATCGTTGCAGAAAAAGTGTGGCGGAAAAATCATGCCAGAAAAAGTGTGACAGAAAAAGTGTGGCAGAAAAATCGCGGCAGTAAAAGTGCGGCAGAAAAATTACGGCAACAACATGGTTGGGGTCTATTTATGAGAGATATGGAACATCTTTTTTGAGGTATGTTTTCTGAGCTAGGGTTTATCTCTTGAGATGGTATTGGATGTTCAGTATTGTTGCATATATCAGATTTGTTGAGGGATACAATTGGTATATTGTTGTTGGTATTTGGCATATGGGTATTGGTCTTTTGGTTGTGATGTGTTGCTGAAGTTGTTGGTTTAGCTTGAGGCTACATAACAGTGAGTTTGTGGCACATGGTTTGATGTAATGGTTTATGGTATTTGGTTTATGGATAGAGTGATGAATTTTTTATGGTTATATTGGTGTATGTCTTTAGTATATGGTTGAGGTACATGGTTGAGACAAGTAGTTGATGAGTTGGCACATATATGAGGTGTATAGTTGATGATGTTGGTACATATTGATGAGTCATAGTTGATGTGCATTTGATTCATGGTTGATTCATGGTACATGTTGGTTCAAGTTATTGGTACAAGTTGATTGGTGCAAGTTGATTGGTACAGGTTGTTACAAGTTATTGGTACAGGTTGACAATGATTGTGTGACAATGGTTCCATCATTATACTTCTATGTCAGGGTAGTTGGACAGGGAAAGGAAAGGTGGTTGTAGCCACCTTTTGATTATAGTCGGAGAACATAGGGGGTTGTATCTTCCTTCTAGTTGTAGCCAGAGAATAGGGGAGTTGGAGCTTCCCTTAGGTTGTAGCCTGAGAAACTAGGGGGTTGGAGCCTCCTTCCAGTTGTAGCTGGAAAACAAAGGAAGTTGGTGCTTCCAATGAATGTCACTCTTAAAGACATATAAGAAAAAGCATTCTATGGTTTTCTCTCTCTTTGGGTTTCCACGTAAAACACCGGTGTACTGTGTATCTGTATGATTGCTCATGTGTTTATTGTTTATTTACTCTGCAACTATTGGATGATAATGCTACATTGATATAACACTTGCATTTTGTGGTTGAAAAGGATTGGATTTCTCTTCTCTATTACTGATTCACCCCTCCCCTCAATAATCCAACAGTTGGAGCACGGCCAAATATAATAGAATGAGACTTGCCATGGAGTTTGAATATATTATCCATAAAATATGAGCCAGTGTGCATGCGGTGAATGAGTGTTGAAGAACACATAAATGAGAATATTTGGAAAGATGATCTAATACCACCATGATGATTGACTTATTTCTCAATTTAGGTAAGACAACAATGAAATCCATAGAAATATCTATCCAAATAGTAGGTGAAATTAGGAGTGGTTGGAGTGTTCCTGGAGCTTTGACGATTTCACCCTTATTGCATTGACAGGTATCACATTCAACCACAAAGGTGAGAGTGCCATGTTTTATACCTTCCTAGAAAAAATAATGTTTGACCCATTCATAAGTTTTGGTAAAGACTTAATGTTTAGTTGTGGGTGAAGCATTAAGCTCAGAGAGCATCATGAATTTAACGTTATTGTTTTCTTAATTACAAGAGACCTTTATAGAGAAGCTCTTCATTGTGCCAAGAGTACACTAGAGAAGCTTGAGAATCATGTTACAATTTTTGGAACAAGAGAGAAATTTTGGGGTCTTGCAACCATTCTTGGAAAACGACCTGATATATTTCTACTAAAATGAATGAGAGGGAAAAGAGGGACCCTTATTCCTCATATTTCCATGAAAGAGCATCAACAACCAGATTTTCTTTTACCTTCTTGTGGATGATATCATAATCATATTCAAACAACTTGGTCACACATTTTTGTTTCTTTGGGGATGAAATTATTTGTTCCAGAAAATACTTGAGGCTACTATGATCAGTTTTAATTTGGAAGTGTTTCCCCAATAGATAAGGACGCCATAGATCCACTAAATGAACAATAGACAACATTTCCTTTTCATAAGTGGATTGTCCCAAATGTCGCTCCGAGAGTTGTTTGCTAATGAAAGCTAAAGGTCAACCATATTGCATGAGGAATGCCCCAATTCATTTCCATGATGCACCGCATTCTAGGACAAAAGTCTTGGTGAAGTCTGGTAGTGTCAGGATAGGATTCGTGCACATATCCTCTTTCAAGGCTTGGAAGGATTGATTAGTTGCATGAGTCCAACTAAAAGAATTATTTTTAAGGAGAGTCATGAGAGGAGCTACAATTTTTCCATAATTCTGAACAAACTTGTGATAATATCCCATTAAAACCAGGAAACCACATAAGATTTAATATTTTTAGGTAGAGGCCAATCCTTTGTAGCTTCAATTTTCTTAGGGTCCACCCGTAAACCATCCTTTCTCACAATATGACTCAGGTACTCAACTTCAAAGGATCCAAAAGCATGTTTAGATTGTTTGAGAAAAATTTTGTGCTTAAATAGTAGATGGAGAACTTGATCCACATGGGTGAGATGGGATTGCCAACTTTTACTATAGATGAGAATATCATCAAATAAAACTAAGACAAAATGACAGAGGAAAAGACAGAATACATGATGCATGAGACTTTGAAAAGTGGCTAGGGAATTACACATGCCAAAGGGCATGACCAAGAATTCATAGTGACCCTCATGAGTTTTAAAAGCAATCTTGGGAATGTCTTCCTCTTTCATATGTATCTGGTGGTAGCCAAAATGGAGATCAAGTTTGGTAAACTATTGAGCACCACTCAATTCATCTAAAAGGTCATCAATGTGATCCAAGTGGATATTGTTGGCCACCCAACTGTTCCAACTTCCACCTAGCTCATCTTAGCAGTTTTCAGTTCAACATGTTTCTATGTAATGGAGACATTTCTTTGTAATTATGGGTTATGCACTTAAAAAGTTGTCCTGAATCCCTACACAGCATCCAAGTGGATATTGGTGGCCGCCCACCTATTCCAATTGTCTTTTTTTGGAAATTTTCATGTCAATACATCTTTTTGTACTTCCAGTGTCATTTTGGGGATCTAAACTGTGTTTTCTTGTCTTTCCACATTCAAATTGTAGAAAAAGTCAAAGTTTGGTGGCATAATGTGTATTTCTCAAAAATACCTTTCAAATGGGCTATCACACTCCTAAAACGGAGATCGTATGCAAAAGTTATGACCCCGAGAAGTTAATGTACTAACTTACCCCAACGGGGCCCACATGATTTTTGGTGCTTTGTCTCCTATGGTTAGGTTTTTGGATGTTTGTGGTTTTGGCATTCATTATTATCATAAAAAGGCCTTCAGAGCCTCATTTTAATCATATTCTTGTGAATGAGCGTAGTTTTCACATCTCTTCTCAGAGATAAGGCTACCACAATTCTAGCAAGTCTTGCACTTTGTATTTTTACAGTATCTGTACATTTCTTTCATTAATAGAAATCATGTATTATTGTATCTCTCTGTTTCTCGAAATTTTTCTGAGTATTTCATTATAATATCTCTACTTTGATTTCGTTCCGAAAATAATCTGGATCATAATGACAGGAATGGAAGGGGTTGGTACTAGGATGGATAACACCTGCTTCTATTAATTCTTGAACATTTTTATCAATTTCATTTTTATGGGAAAAGGGATGATGATAAGGGAAAACATTGGGAGGAAGACTACCTAGTACTGGTGGAGTGGAGTGATCATGAACACCATGGGAAAGGACAAGTCCATGGGGATTATTACAATTATATTGGTGTCGAGAGAGTATAGATTGGAGGTCAGGGTGCATAGAGGGTGTCTCAATGGCTTGAATGGAATGGAGTTGGGAAATAATGCCAGAATGACCTTTTTTTAGTATCTTTTCCATTTGGTGGGAACTGATTATATCAGGTGAGCATGTTGTGATGCCTTGGAACTTATATCATTGTCCCTCTTATTGGAATTGCATGGTTGGGTCCTTAAAATCCATGAGGATGGGATCGAGAGTGTGTGACCATTTAGCACCAAGCACAATTTCACAACCACCCATGTTGATAGCAAACATATGAGATTTCAAGTGGTACCAACCAATTTGTAGGTGCACATTTTCACAACGCCCACCACATTTCATGGAACCACCATTGGCAATCATAATTTTAAAATTGTTGACTACACAAAAATAGAAACTGATTTCTTGGGCAATGTGGAAAAGAATAAAATTATGGGTGATGTCATTGTCAACTAGGATGATATATTTCCTATGCTTAATGTATCCAATTAACTCGAGGGTTTAGGGTGCAGAGAAGCTAGTGAGGGCGTGCAACAAAATCAACAATTCAACTTTTGGTGGGTCAGAAGGTGAAGTAAGATCATCTTCTTGGGGTAGCTCTTCCACAGGGGAAACATCGACCGTCTTGCCAGCAACATTCTTAGAAATTTCCATAAAAAGATTATGTTCCTTACACTTGTGCCCATGAAAAAATGTGTGATCACAACTATAGCAAAGAATCATCGATAACAGCATGTTGTCGAAATTCCAATGGAACCATATTTCATCACTCTTTTGACACTTGATACACGATGAAAATGAGTTGAAGGCTTCATCATTCGAGAGACAGTTTTGCAACGCAAATTCGTTGGTAAATTGTCAGAAAATGGGAACAATGTACTAGTATGGCACTACCATACTTCATCAATACTTTTTACCTATAATGTGATGCATTAGGGAAAGGAATTGGGGCATTCCTCATGCAAGATGGTCGGCCTTTGGCTTTCACTAGAAAACAACTATCTGAGTGAAAATCGGGCCAATCCACCTATGAAAAGGAAATGATGGTTATTATGCATGAAGTGGATCTCTGGCATCCTTATCTATGGGGCAACGCTTCCAATTTAAATTTTATCCTTGGAGCCTAAATTATTTTCTAGAACAAAGAATTCCATCCCTAGAGCAATAAAAATGTGTGACCAAGTTGTTTGGATATGATTATGAGATCATCTAGAAGAAGGAAAAATAAAATGTGGTTGTTGATGCTCTTTCAAGGAAATATGAGGAAGAAGGGTCCCTTTTTTCCCTATCATTCATTGTAGCAGACATGCTTCAATCCATTCGCAAGGAATGGTTGCAAGACCCAAAAAACATTCTCCTAATCCAAAAATTGTAACATGATTCTAAAGCTTCTATAGGGTACTCTTGGCACAATGAAGAGCTTCTCTATAAAGTTCATATGTATTTAAGCAAATAGTCGAACCTTAAATCCACGGTGCTCTTTGAGTTTAATGCTTCACCCACAACTCGGCATTCAGGATTTACCAAAACCTATGAATCGGATAAACGTTTTTTTTTTCTAAGAAGGTATGAAACATGACATTCTCATATTTGTGGCTAAATATTATACATGTCAATGCAATAAGGGAGAAATTGTCAAATCTCTAGGCACACTCCAACCACTCCCATTTTCACCTACTATTTGGACAGATATTTGTATGGATTTCATTGTTGGCTTGCCTAAATCAAGAAATAATTCAGTCATCATGGCGGTAGTAAATCTTATTTCTAAATATTCTCATTTTTGTGTTCTTCAACACTTGTTCACTACATCCAAAGTGGTTCAATTTTTTATGGATAATATATTCAAACTCCATGGCATGCCTCATTCTATTATCTCTGGTCGTGATCCAACTTTTACTAGCAATTTTAGGCAAGAATTGTTTAGGCTCCAAGGAAACCAATTGCATCTCAGCACCACTTATCATCCCCAGATTGATGGACAAAATGAATATGTCAACAAATGTTGGGAAATATATTTTCTATGTTTTGCATCCGATAGACAAAATCAGTGGGCTCGGTGGTTACCACTAGCTGAATGGTGGTATAACACATCTTACCATACATCCATTCACATGACTCCCTTTGAATCAGTCTACGGGAAAAAGACACCATTGTGTCTCTCATACATGCCATGTGTCTTCAAGGTTCAAGAGGTTGACAACAATATTACAGTCTGTGTGGCCATTTTCTGTAACCTCAAAGAAAATTTGGTCTGGGGTCAAAATCGCAAGAAGCAACAAGAATATTAGGGTCGTTATGAATGTCAATTTACTGAAGGGGACCAAGTGTTTCTTTGTATGCAATCTTATAAGAAGACTTCACACAAAGATGAACATTGTCATAAAATCGCCCCCAAATTTTATGGTCCTTATTCATTTCTCAAGTGAATGGGGCCCATGGTCTACAAGTTAGCTATGCCCGGTAACTCTAAGATCCATCTTGTTTTTCATGTCTCATGCTTAAAGAAAGTGATTGGAACTAAGTTTTAAACTCAAACTAGTCTCCTTGAGTTGGATGAAGAATGTCCCATTTGGTTGTAGCCATGAGCAGTCTTGGACTAGCACGAGAATCGTCTCTATCAACACACCATCAAGGAATTTTTAGTTTATTGGAAGGATACACCACCATAAGATGCCACCTGGGAGTCGGCTACCATTCTCCAAGAATTTTCTCATCTCAATCCTTGAGGACAAGGATATTTTTCAAAGGGGAGGGAAAGTTAGGGACCTAACCTCCTTAACCCCTCACGTAGGTATAATAATATAGTTTCCATGTAATAAAGGCCGACATTAATAAATAAGGCCTATATAATAATGTGAACAAGTCTAATGTAAGAAGACTTAATAGAAGCTTTCGCTTCTAGAAAGATACTCATCTAGAATGTTCTTTAGAAGATAGAATTTGTATAAATAGAAGTAGAAGGCATGAGAGAGTCTTGTATTGCAAATTATTGTAATAGAGCACTGCTATGTTAGGAGTTTCCCCCTCGAAAAGGCAAGTGAACTTGGATTTATATCAATAAATTTTTCATTGTTGGTGTTGTTGTTCTCTCTATTTTGTTGTTTCGTTGGTATTTATCATAATATTTATGTTTCTGCTTTATAAAATACATATGGTACCTTTCATTTGGCAAAGGTAAACTAGTGATGAGAGATGGAAATTACTCTAAACCAATTAGAAGAGGACAATCCAAATCTTGCAAGGAACCAACCAAGACTACTAAAGTGGAAAATGAGGCTAGAGACGTAGCCATGCATTACCATAGGTGGTTTCCTACCAACGTTTAAGTTGAGATGGAAAGAATTGAATAGAAGGCAAGGGATAAACATGGTTCTATCCCCTCTCCAGATAGTTATTTTGAACTCACGAATTGGATCATTGACATGGGAATTTCATGTATGAGGGACACCAAATACTTTAAGAAAAATTATTTATATTAGTCGACTAACACAAGTTATTGAAGAACATGGAGCTAAATAAAAGGTCATTCTTGAGAAATTAGTGTTTTTGGACAAGAAGTATGAGGCCCTAGTGAAAAACATCGGTTGTGGACTAGGCACAACAATATGAGAATCAATCCCCTATAATGGATAACCATGAAGATATTAATCCTAAATTCATATATAGATGAGAATTAGGTGTTATTCTAACTACTTACAACTCTTTTTTTGATTTTATGTTATGATAAATAGAAATAAATATATAATATTTGTTACAAGAATCAACAATAATGGTATATTCGGTGTTTATACCCTATTCATAGGCTTAGAACAAGACAAGGTATAAATACAGAGACATTAAGGCCCTATATTTTCAATTTAAGAATATTACTAGTATTTTTTAAACGATGGAGATTAGTTGTGTCTTTTATAGTATAATATTAATAGAATCATTTTATCTACAAAAAAAATGGTGCTATCTCAAAAATATATCACTTTATTATTAATCCATTCTTACACTATTACATTTATAAACCAATTTGAATTTATGGTGATCTTGGAAGGCTTGTCTCAATGTTTTTTGAGCATAGAAATACAACTTTAAAGAAATCAAAGTAATATCTTTCCTTCTTAAGGTCTGATAGAACAATTGGTCCCAATGGACGTTAATCATCATCATCATAAAATTAATACATGAAAAATCAATATAATCCCATGAAAATAATAAAACTAGTAATGAAATTTTTTCTTTTCAAATACCATGTTGATTTTTTTTTCACGCAGAAAAAAGCAGTTTCACTATTATTCTATTGAGAATCAAGTGAAACTTTCAAAAATACATGAGATGGTTACATTGAGCACTGATTCTATATATCTCTTATCAGGCTTATAAAAGACATTGCTAACTACTGCTCTTGCCTTCATCATAAATATACTATAATGTCCAAAATTTTACAATCATTTCTACAGTTATACATCCATATCGACACTACATAAATAGTATCTAAAAGCTAAATGACCACTTATGAAACTGACAGTTAAAACAATGGAAGTCTATCTGCATGGATAATTGTTCCTTGCACAAGTTCCTCAAAATAAATCCATCCAAAAGAACAATTCAGAGCCTTTTTATAAATTTGATCAGTAACAGTCTTGTAGATTATGTGAACATGCATAAATTTGAGCCTTTCAAAGTTATCTTTTAACCTCCATATCTTCTCTTTCCATGGACCAAGGTGGAGGATGTCCAAATTAGCTTCCCCTTTTATCCAGTCTATCATTACTTTCGAATCACCAGCAACCATCATATTGTTTAGAGATAGACTAGCTGCTAGAAATAAGAGGCCCCATAAGCCCAATAGTTCAACTTTCATATTACTACCTTCGCCCCCTACAAAGTGTGCTTTGAAGTAATGGTCTTTACTAATTTTGAGGAAAAAACCTATACCACAAAAACCTCCATCAGCAGCACCATCAAAGAATCCAATGGGGGAGTCATCAAAGTAAACTGGGATGAGGATGTAATCGAGTCTATCTGGCTTAAACTCATCATGGGAATCATGTATTAGATACCATTAAACTCTAGCTGGCTTAAATACCATGTTGATTTAAATGATAACTAAATACATTTAATGATTCTGGAGTGCATTAACTATCATAACTATAATGTTCCCCGTATTCGGGTGCCCACTCAAGTCCACATGATCATCATAGACCTCGTCGAGTCAACACATGGACCCCCGACATTATACCTCAATGTAGAACATCAACATTAATGAAGGCATAAATTGACCAGATTTAATATTAAATTGGACAAGGATAAATAGTGTGGATTGCATAGCCAAGGATAAAGGTCAAGATACAGACACGAGTGAGAGATGTCTAAAGAATACTCTCGACTCTTGTCGTACGAAAAAACCAGAAGAAAATTAGGGCTCCCATCACCACTAGAACTAAAAACAATTACAGATATCATAGGAAGCCAAATACGGGTGATAGTGTTTCTTTTAAATAATATTTGAGCTAGACAGCACAAAAAATCAACAATATGACTACCAATCACACCTATTGGTTAGAAGCAGCCAATCAAATGTAACTATGCTCTTGTATTTTTGTCCATATTATATAATATAGCTTGATACCTTAAAAAAAAACATATCATAAATACAAGGTTAAAACATTATTACATATAATTATTTTTAATAAATATTAATACTAAATAACTATAAAAACTATCATATATATATATATATATATATATATATATATTAAAAATAATATTTATAAAATTAAGATTACACAATTAAAATTTTACTAAACAAATACAATTCACCACATGATAAACAAGTGTTGCATGGCAGCGTAGTCCCTGTCGGGCTGGGGTTGGGGCTGATATTAGTTTATCAAAATTTTATTTTCAAGAACTTAGGGGACATGATTAGACCTTAATGATTAGGCTTCTATTACGCTTCCACTCTAAGTCGTATGTTGGCTTTCACTTGGAAATTAGTGCATGTTCAAAGCTAATGGAGAATATAGGAGGCTAGTATATTACTTACGTTACTGGGACACACATTAGAATTCATAGATTGTATTCTTAGTAAGCAAACATATATACTTTTAGGAATTTGGACTGCATCGCTAGGATAGGACCTTTAGATGTTGCTTACTTGCTTTTACCTCTCTACCAACTCATACGCGTTCCGCAGCTTAGTCAGCTCAGAAGTTAGAATTGCACAACTTTATTTTTATATTTAATGCAAGCGGGTAATGGAGGCAAGAAGGAAACAAGTAGAGTTGAATGAGGTCAGGTGGATTACTAGGAAAGATTGATTGATGGATCAATATTGTTGGGGGAGGGGAGTTGATCCAAAATCAGATCCAGATGGCTTCCCTGGTCCAGAAAAGGCCCAAAAATGAAAGTTCTCGGGATCATTCAAAACCAATTCCATTGCGACCGGCTCGTCCCATTGATTTCGTCTATATATTTACTTTCTCAAATGGGTTTGTATCCAAGAGTTATCGCATTCTGACCATTTTTCCAAACAAGCAAAAAGTCAAACAGGTCAACAGTAAAAAACTCAATGTTGATGTCAGCATGACGACATGCTGGCGTCATCATGCTGATGTGGCAGTGTGACACGTGGTAGAGGCACAGTGGGATCCATATAGTTGACATGGACCAGCCAAAATGTGACACATGTCACCACTGGAAGGGTGACACCTAGGACGCTTGTACATGTGCCACGTGGCCCTACTATACGACGACAGGTGGCAGGTACAGATGTTGACCAGGCAGACAAGTGGAAGGTATGGTTGTTGACTGGGAAAAATATTTGGACCAATATTATGTTGACAAGTGGCGCGTCCTCCAAAAAATTAAACGGTGCCACGTGGCCCAGACTTGGGCTTCCATGTGGCACCTTGTGGTTGGTTCGGTTGGTATATGAAAAAATTATTGTCTCCCCGAGATTCGAACCAGAGACCTCCTATCGGGGTAATGCTTTGGGCAGAGAGGGCTAGCCAGGATGACAGCGGGTGCTCTTTCTAAACCTTATGACATAATATTTATTTGAATTCATGGAATGTTTCGAGTGGAGGAAAGGGAGGGCTAAGGCCTAGCCCCAACCCCCGGTCGCACTACATTGATATGACCACATTTCAAAGGGCGCGAGGGCGATGGAAATGGGCGCGAGCGCCTATGCCTAACCAACAAGTGCGTGATTTAATAGCACCCGTCCGCCATAGAATTCGGGGCCATAATCATGACCCAAGTCTTATAGTAAGGGTGCAGTCCCATTGTTTATTGCCACATGACCTCGGGTTTCAGAGAAGAGGCCAGTGTGCAGCCCTTTGGGCTGGCGCTTGGCCATTTATAGATGCCATATGACCATTTAAGGGGCGCGTGTAGGTTTAAATGGGATAAGCCCTATATTTAAAAAAAAGTGGGTTATTTACTTTGGTTTTATTGATTTTTATTGATTTTATGCCTGTTAATGGAGGATTTGGCCCATTTTGGGGGGATATTTGGGCCTTTTTTGAGGCCAGATCTTGGGAGGAAGTTGGGGAATGATAACCAACTCGAGATCTATATAAACCATGCCTTCTTGAGGCCATGGGAGGAGATTCAAAGTAGATTTATGTTGAAGGAAAGACAAGCCAAAGCCATTTTTATGTAGGGAAGATGTTGAGGAGCGCACCTTTGTGGGCCATTTCTGGGAGATCCGGTCATTCGTTTTGAGCGTTGTTTCTTCTATTGGGTTCTATAGATCTAGGATAACAATACCATATCATTATTGTAGCCTTATGGAACTGTTGTGGTGTACTTACTGAGCTTTGAACATAAATAAAGAAGCCTCACCCACTGAGACAAAGGCCCGAAGACGTAGGTGAGATTGTCGAACTCTGTTATCACTTCTTTTGTTATGGTTTATTGTTCTTCATGCTTATGTTCAGATATGTAATTTGTTTTATGGCTATGATACATCTCATATCTTCTTCCTCTTTCATTAATCTTCTTAAATGGTTAATAAACGCATGCATAATAAATCAACCACAATCATTTAAAAGATCTTTTCGGATCAAGTGGTATCAGAGCTAGTTGATGTTTGGATTTGAGTTTTTCATGTTAACAAGGGAAAAGCTATAGCATGGTGAAGGCGAGCTTGTTGAAGATAATCCATTAATTGTATTGAGAAAGAGAGCTTCTCACACCGAGAAGATGGAATCGGAAGAGGGACTTTCTCAAGATGAGAAAGAGTTTCGAAAAAATTTCTTCGCCATGTCGGAGATGATGAAAGTTTTGTACGAGGATTACTTGGAGCGGAAAAGACCAGTTTTGGGTGAATCTTCAAAGAGAAAAAGTGAAGAGGGAGAGGATCCTCCTCATATTCCTCCTTCACCTCCATCATCACCTCCTTCTTCTCCTTCTTCTTCAATTTCAAGTTCTAAATCCAATGCAAAGAAACATGTTCATAAACATAAGAATGAAATTCCATTATTAAAACTTGATGTTAAATTTGAGTTACCCATATATGATGGCAAAGTTAATGCAAAGAGACTTGACAATTGGGTCGGGCAGATGATGGTTTACTGTAGTGAGCAACAGATCAAGAATGAGGCCACACAAATCAAGTTGGCATCTTTGAGACTTGCAAGTACATCTCTCATCTGGTGGCAAAGCAAGTTGAAAAATGGAACGCAACAAGTGGGTAATGTATTTCCATCATGGAAAAGTTTCATTTCTGAACTTAGGAAAAAATTATATCCTTTAGGTTATAAAGAAAAACCATTAATTGAATGGCATTCTTTAAAACTAGGAAAAGGACAAACAGTGCAAGAGTATACAGATGGCTTTCGAAAAATGGCATTGATGTTAGATATCCCTTTACATACGCAGGAAACCCTCATGAAGTATATAGGAGGTTTACCTACACATATTATAAATATTGTATTCATGTTTGGACCCACTAACCTTGATGAGGTTTATGTTCAAGAAACGTATATTGAAGCAGGGAAAGTAGGTGTATCAGGGGAATTGTCTTCAAGGAAAGAGGACAAGAGGAAATGGAATGGAAAAAAGGAAAATGCAGTGATGAGAAAGGAAGAGAGGCCCTCTTGCAAGCATTGCAAGAAAGAGGGGCATGATGAGGACCGTTGTTGGAAGTTGCATCTCGAGAAGAGGCCAAAGTGGTTCAAGGAAAAGAAAGGGAGGCAAACAGTTGCAGTGACAACAAGACCAACAAACTTGGGATCAGATTCAGGTGATGAATCAAAGGTTTCATTGGTTGGTATGATAGGTAAAATTGGTGAAGGAATTGATTGTAGAAGTAACTTGTTTCATATAAGGACCATCATGCGACACACTAAGATAGACACATTAATTGACAGTGGATCTCAATCTAATCTAATTTCAGAAGAATTGGTTGATCAATTGGGATTAAAAACACAAGTACATCATAAGCCGTACACACTTAAATGGATAAGCAATCATCATCAAATGCACATAAAAAAGTAGTGCGCAATCAAATTTTCCATTTCATCTGAGTATGTGGACGAGGTAACATGTGATATTGTTTCATTAAGTGAATGTGGAATGGTCTTAGGTAGTCCATACTTATATGATCGTAAAGCAATCTTCTACAGGACAAAGAATCAATATCAATTAACCAAAGCAGGTCAAGATTATGCGGTTCATGCTCATCATGTTAAGGCAAATAAAACTCTTCAAACTATGGAACAATTAAAGAAGGCAGTGCAAGCAAGCAACAAACCAATTATTGTTTCAAATGAAGTAATCGATCTTAAGAAAGAATAGGAAATGATTGTTGAATGGAAAATCAATCACAAGTTGCTTCAAGATAAGCTCATGTCATGCAAATATTATAACTACATCATCTCATTTGCAGTCGTCTTTTTTATGCTATCATTATTAATGTTGTATACATGGATGATAGTGGCTTCAATGAAATGTGACAAGGTTCAAATGTCTAACAATATGATGTCAGTTGTCATGATTGTGTTACAGTTTATCTTGATAAGACATGTGCATGGGATAGAGTTCAAAGACAGAGGACAATCCAGATGGCCTATCCCGAGCTTGTTGACTGGTCAGTAACCTTTTGGGGACCAAAAGGTCCTTAGTGGGGATCTGTGATCCAGAATCGGATCCAGGAGGCTTCCCAGGTCCAGAAAAGGCTCAAAAATGAAAGTTCTCGGAATCAGACAAAATCAATTCCATTACGACTGGCTCGTCGTGTTGATTCTGGCCATATATTTACTTTCTCAAATGGGCACCAAGAGTTATCTCATTCTGACCATTTTTCCAAACAAGCAAAAAGTCAAACATGTCAACAGTAAAAAAGTCAACGTTGACATCATGTTGATGTGGCAGAGGCATAGTGGGCTCTGTACAATTGACATAGACCTGCCAAAATGTGACACATGTCACCACTAGAAGGGTGACACGTGGAACGCTTGTATAGGTGCCACATGACCCTATCGTACGATGACACGAAGTAGGTACAAGCGCTAATCGGGAAGACAAGTGGCAGGTACAGTTGCTGACTGGGCAGAATATTTGGACCAATCTCATGTTGAAAATTGGCACATCCTCCAAAAAAATAAACGATGCCACATGGCCTAGACTTGGGCTGCCACATGGCACCCTGTGGTTGGTTCATTTGGTATATGAAAAAATTGTTGTCTCCCCGAGATTCGAACCAGAGACCTCCTATCGGGGTAATGCTTTAGGCAAAGCAGGCTAGCCAGGATGTCCGCGATTGTTCTTTGTAAAACTTATGACATAATATTTATTTGAATTCATGGAATGTTCCGGGCAGAGGAAAGGCAGGGTTGGGGCCTAGCCCCAACCCCCGGTCGCACTACATCGATATGACCACATTTCAAAGGGTGCGAGGGCGATGGCAATGGGCACGGGCGCCTATGCCTAACCAACAAGCACTCGATTTTATAGCACCCATCCACCATATAATTTGGGGCCGTAACCATGACCCAAGGCTTATAGTAAGGGCGTGGTTCCATTGTTTATTGCCACATGACCACAGTTTTTAGAGAAGAGGCCAGCACGCAGGCCTTTGGGCTAGCACTTGGCCATTTATAGTTGTCATACGAACATTTAAGGGGGGGCATGTAGGGTTAAAGGGGATAATCCCTATATTTAAACAAAAATGGGTTATTTAAATTGGTTTTATGGATTTTTATTGATTTTATACCTGGTAATGGAGGATTTGGCCCATTTTGGGGGGATATTGGGCTCTTTTTGAGGCCAGATATTGGGAGGAAGTTGGGGAATGATAACCAACTCTAGATCTATATAAACCAAGACATTTTGAGGCCATGGGAGGATATTCAGAGCAGAGTTATGTTGAAGGAAATCCAAGCCAAAGCCATTTTTATGTAGGGAAGTTGTTGAGGAGCTCACCTTTGTAGGCCATTTCTAGGAGCTCCGGTCATCCGTTTTGAGTGTTGTTTATTCTGTTGGGTTCTAGAGATCTAGGAGAACAAGACCAGATCATTATTGTAGCCTTATGGCACTACTATGATGTACTTATTGAGCTTTGAACAGAAATAAAGAAGCCTCACCCACTAAGACAAAGGCCCGAAGACGTAAGCGAGATTGTCGAACTCTGTTATCACTTATCTTGTTATGGTTTGTTGTTATTCATGCTTATGTTTAGATCTGTAATTGTTTTATGGCTGTGATATATTCTCATATCTTATTCCTCTTTCATTAATCTTCTTAAATGGTTAATAAAAACATGAATAATAACTCAACCACAGTCATTTAAAATATTTTTTCGGATCAAAAGTCCAGAACATAGTGGGTGGATGTCGTTACACTAGAGGCCATATCACAGTCAGGTGTGGGGAAATTTCCCCACCTATATTACAATAATAATAGGGGGAAATATATCTAGACCCATGAGCCCTGCTAACAAACCAGGAACCCTGAACCTAAGTAAACTTAAAACATAAAGGTGTAGATACACCAATAGTATTCAGAACCCTAAACTAAACAATTATAAATTTTCAATCCAAACCAGGGCTTTGCTAAAACAACTGATCAAAATGAATACATAATTAGATCTGCACAACTTCTGGCATATTCTAAAATAATGTTCTCCACAACATCTGCTCTCTAATTTGGTCAGATGAAGAGAATCAAAATTAAAATTGAATTTTTTTTAACGTCCACAAATAATCAAAATAGATCAATGAGACTCTTGTGCAAAGCATGTACCAAAAATTATGAAAGGAATGCTTATTTATGCTCCCATCAAAGATAGCAGTAAAACAGACGTTAATCCTATTGCTAAATCTAAGTAACAATAATGTGGATAAGCCCCACCCCCAACAAGATGAGGCCTAAATAAAACATTTATAGAAGGGCGAATATCGGGCTTTGGATACTTTTTTGTCATCTTTGAACTTGGATTCTCTTTAATTCTGCATTCTAGGGTACCATCCCAGCTTTTCCTCAACGTCTTTGGCCTAAAGTCCACTAGGATACTTGCTTCAAAACTCCCCAACGAACGACGTTTGGTCTATATGGAGGTGTATTTTTTAAAGGATGATTTTTTCTCCAAATACCCATGTTTTATGTTGGACATAGTGTCCTTGTAAGGAATCGATATTCTTTCCTCACATGTCACCCGCATCCTGCTTTGGCTCCTCACCCCGGTCATAGAAGGCACCGAAGAAAAACTCATGGGAGAAGAGGGTACAGAGTGCCCATTCGAGGAAGAGGATTTTGGTTAGCATTGTTATTTTTCTTGTTCTATTATGGTCTGTGAATATACCGGAAGGTATTTGATTTAAATCCAAAAGATTCCACTACATGTTTGTGCAATTCAACCACAAATTAGTCTCTTGAATATTTTTTGTCAAAAGCTTAGACGAGGAACAACTTTTTAGAGGAGAAAAACAGCTTGGTGATCATAAATAATCTGCATTAGCCTGAAATAAATGACTGCACTTCATCAAAACAACTATTCTATTTCTGGGTGTAGTTCAAAACTGCAAGCATCCCTTAAGGAACTAAAAATGAATATTAACAAGTTAAACATGAGATACTCCAATAAATTGTGATTGAAGCCAATGATGTTGAAATAAAATGATTGGTGCTTTCATAATAAACATGGAAATGTTTTGTAAAATCTTTGTTATAATCTGAATCCCCGAAGGGTGATGGCTTGATTTAAATTACTTTTCCAAATCCCATCTACACCATGTTAGCAAGAATGCATCTCCAGTTTTTTAATACATCTTCGAAAACACACCTGAGATTACAAGGCCTGAAGCTGTGTTTATTTGCAATTTGGACTAACCACAGGTCTCCAATCAGAGTCAAAGAACATTAGAAGACAACAACACTTCTAAAGAGAAACATGAATATCTAAATAAGGAAATCCTAATGTTTAAAATGTTCAAGGTGGTGATGTGAAAGTCAAAGAACATTACAAGACATGACAACTTGTAAAGAGAAACATGAAGATATAAATAAGAAAGCCATAATGTTTAAAATGTCCAAGATGGTGATTAGTATAAGAATTTATGGTGATTAGTATAAGAATTTAAAATCTATAGTGCACATTGTTGTTGCATGATGTAACCATGTTTAGTTCAATATAAACGCAATCACAACGTTGATATTTATAGACCTGCCATCACATTTTCTTTAATATAAATGGATAGATGGATGGATGTTGGGTACCACCCTCACTTACCCTAATTACTTATAACCACCTTCTTTAGCCAGGAATTCTCAGTCAGTAGCTAGGGGCTCATGGTTTATCCTCACAGGTTGGTCTGGCCTCGGTTGTTCCATCTATCCTCACGGGTGGTTCTAGCCAGCAAGAAAGTAGGTCTTGCTGAAGAATATTTCTCAAGGGGAAGTATCGGG
>ML814766.1:220230-233837 GCA_009831015.1 Picea engelmannii | reverse complement strand
CTTCCTATGTTTTTCTCTTTTTCTCTTTTTTTTTTATGCCAAGATTATGGCCCTGCGCGGCACTGTAGATCTCTTGTCTTTATGCATCTGACATTTGGCCCTGCGTGGCCACGTAGCCAACCTTATATATGAATTGGATTTCAAACAACGATGGTTTCCCAAATGGGCACCGTTCCCTCCTCTCTTTGACTCAGGACGCCTGGCAAAGGTGGTTTCCCAACAGGGCACCAATGCCAGGTAACTAGAAAACTCTCAGTCATTTGTACTTTTTGCAAGGAATCAATACAAAATCTAACTTACAAAAAAAAAAATATACAAATTAATTAAAATAAAACAACTTAAGCACAACATTCCCTAAATTCTATAAAGATGACAAATTACTTAAGTTTATAAATAAACTAAATATTAATAATTGAAATAATGAAATTCATTTTGGAATGCTTTATAATATCCAAATTATTAAATGAATGAGGCTAAGATTAAATCCATTTTGACTTTAAAACTTAAAAATGTATCATTTTAACCTAATTAATTATATTAATAATTATAAATAAATAAAAATATTAAAACAACTTAAGTCTATCTAATCGTCAGGTATTACAAAAATAAATGGGTAGAGACCCACACCAAACCTTTGAGACAAAATGATTAAATGACACATGCATCAACTACTCTAATCCGATCCAAAAATTGACATTGCAATTTGTCAAGAGTAACAGAATGGGAATGCAATTATAAAAGCGAAATTCAACTTAGTTTCAACCCAGATCCACGGCTAAGAAACTTAGAGATCTAGGAACAATCCGCATATACGAATGTGGTCGTCTTTTGTATATGCGCATATACGAAATCCGACCATTTTCGTATATGCGCATATACAGAAGTGATCAGCTTCCGTATATGCACATATACGGAAGTGGTCAGCTTCTGTATATGTGCATATATGGAAGTGGTTGGCTTCTATATATGCACATACATGAAATCCATATACGAATGTGGCTGACTTCTGTATATGTGCATATACAGAAGCTTGTCACTTCCATATATGCATATATACAGAAGTGGTCGACTTCAGTATATGCACATATACATAAGATCGTCACTTCCATATATGCATATATATGGAAGTGATCGACTTCAGTATATGGCCAGCGTCGGTATATGCGCATATACGAAATCCAATCACTTTTGTCTATGCGCATATACAAAAGTGGTCAACCTCCATATATGCGCATATACGGAAGTGGTCATCTTCCATATATGTGCATATACAGAAGTGGCTCACTTCTGTATATGCGCAAATACGGAAGCGGGCCACTTCTGTATATGCACATATATGGAATCCAACCACTTTCGAGTTTGCACGTTGGCTTCGATATATGGTCGACTTCCATCTATGCACATATACGGAAGGAGACCACTTTCGTAAATGCACATATATAGAAGCCGACCACTTGCATATATGAATGTGGTCGGCTTCTGTATATGTGCATATACAAAAGTCGACCATTTTCGTATATGTGCATATACGAAAGTGGTCAAATTTTGTATATGCGCATATACGAAAGCCAAACATTTTCATATATGTGCATATACGGAAGCGATTAGCTTCCGTATATGCACATATACATAAGCTGACCACTTCCATATATCCACATATACAGAAGTCGACCACTTCCATATATGCACATATACAAAACTGGAAAGCTTTTGTATATGTGCATATACGGAAGCCGACCACTTTTGTATAAGCATATATATGAATGTTGACCATTTTCGTATATGCGCATATACTAAAGTGGTCATATACAGAAGTAGTCATATGCATATATACGGAAGTGGTTAGCTTCTGTATATGTGCATATACGAAAGCCGCCCATTTTTGTATATGCACATATACCGAAGCCGACCACTTTCGTATATGTGCATTGTGCATATACGGAAGCGGCATGCTTCTGTATATGTGCATATACCGAAGTCGACCACTTATGTATATACGCATATATGGAATTGATGGGCTTATGTATATGCACATATACAAAAGTTGATCGATTTCATCTATCAGTTTTGTATATGCGCATATACGGAAGTCGACCACTTACGTATATGCACATATACGGAAGTTGTCAGCTTCCACATATGAGCATATACAGAAGTAGTTGAATTTTGTATACGCACATATATGAAAACCGACCACTTCCATATATGTGCATATACAAAAGTCGACCAATTATGTATATGTCTATATATAGAAGTGGCTAACTTTCGTATATGCGTATATACGAAAGTTGACCACTTCACTATATGCACATATACAAAATCCGACCACTTGCTGATATGCACATATATGAATGTGGTTGGCTTCCATATATGCGCATATACGAAAGCCGACCATTTTCATATATGCGCGTATATGGAAGTGGTCAACTTCCATATATGTGCATATACGAAAGTGATCAACTTCCATATATGTGTCGTGTATATGCACATATACGGAAGTGGTCCACTTCCATATATGCACATATTCATAAACTAACCACTTTCGTATATGTGCATACATGAAATTTGACCACTTTCGTATATGCACAGATACGAAAGTGGTCAACTTCCATATATGTGCATATACGGAAGCTGACCATTTTTTTATGTGCTTATATGAAAGTGGTCGTCTTTCATATATGTGCATATACATAAGTGATAAGGTTTTGTATATGCGCATATACAGAATCCGACCATTTTCATATATGTGCATATACAGAAGCCAACCACTTATCTATATGCACATATACAGAAGCCAACCACTTGCATGTATGCGCATATATGAATGTGGTCGTCTTCCATATATGCACATATATGAAATCCGACCATTTTCGTATATGCGCATATACGAAAGTTGATCTCTATCGTATATGCACATAAATGGAAGTGGTCAACTTCCATATATGTGCATGTATAGAAGCCAACCATTTTTGTATGTGCTTATATGGAAGTGGTCGGCTTCCGTATACGCGCATATACTGAAGTGGTCATCTTCTGTATATGCGCATATACGAATGTTGACCACTTTCGTATATGTGCATATACGAAAGCCGACCACTTCCATATAAGCACATATGAAAATGGTTGGATTCCATATATGCACATATACGAAAGTTGACCACTTCCATATATGTGCATATACAGAAGTGGCCAACTTTTGTATATGCGCATATACCTGACACATATACCGAAGTTGACCACTTTCGTTTATGCACATATACGATAGCGATCAGCTTCTGTATATGCTCATATATGAAAATGGTCATCTTTTGTATATGCGCATATATGGAAGCCGACCACATTCATATATGCGCATATACCCAAGTGGTTGGCTTCTGTATATGTGCATATAGGGAAGTGGTCAACTTTCGTATATGTGCATATACGGAAGTGGTCGGCTTCTGTATATGCGCATATACAAAACCCATATACTAAAGTGGTCGACTTTCGTATATGTGCATATATAGAAGCCCATCACTTTCATATATATGTATATATGGAAATGGTTGACTTCGGTATATGAAGATATATGAAAGCAGGTTGCTTTCGTATATGTGCAATGCACATATACGGAAGTGGTCAACTTCGGTATATGCGCATATACAAAAATGGTAGGCTTCTGTATATGTGCATATTCAGAAGCTTACCACTTATGTATATGTGCATATGACCGCTTCCGTATATGACTACTTCTGTATATGTGCATATACGAAAGCTGACCACTTCCGTATATGCACATATATGAAAATAGTCGACATCTGTATATACGCTTATACAGAAGTGGTGGGCTTTCGTATATGCATATATAAGATGCTTGCCACTTTTGTATATGCACATATATGGAAGTGGCTGACTTCCATATATGCACATATACGGAAGTGGTTAGCTTCTTCATATCTACATATACGGAAGCCAACCGCTTCCATATATGCACATATATGAAAATGGTTGGCTTACATATATGTGCATATACAAAATTTGACCACTTTTATATATATGCGCATATACGAAAATGGTCATCTTTCGTACATGCGCATATACGGAGGTCAGCCACATTCGTATATGCGCATATACGCAAGTGGTCGGATTCTATATATGCTCATATATGCAAGTGGTCGGCTTACATATATGTGCATAAACGGAAGCTGACCATATACCAAAGCCAGCGTGCAAATACGGAAGTGGTTGACTTCTGTATATGCGCATATACAAAAGTGGCCCACTTCCATATATGCGCATATACAGAAGTGTCATGCTTCTGTATATGCGCATATATGGAAGCTGACCACTTCCTTATATACACATATATGGAAGTGGCGGGCTTTTGTATATGTGCATATACTGAAGTCAACCACTTCCATATATACACATATATGGAAGTGACAGGCTTCTGTATATGCACATGTACAAAATTCGACCACTTTTGTATATGGATTTCATGTATGCTTATATACAGAATCCAACCACTTCCATATATGTGCATATACGAAAGCTGACCACTTTCGTATATGCACATATACGAAAGCTGACCACTTTCGTATATGCGCATATACGAAAGTTGACCACTTCTGTATATGCGCATATATGAAAATGGTCAGATTTTGTATATGCGCATATACACAAGTGGTCAAATTCTATATATGCGCATATACGAAAGTGGTCAGCTTCTGTATATGTGCATAGACGTAAGCCGACCATATATCGAAATTAGCGTGCAAATATGGAAGTTGTTAGAAAAACAGGACCATGGAGCAATAATATAAAACAAATGTGGAAACAAAACACAGAAGATACACAATACAATAGAGACACAGATTTACGTGGTTCACCCAGTGTGAACTACGTCCACCAGATAAATTTCTAGGTCCTTCCTTTATTATTATCCAACATATGAAGGGATACAACCTACAACAAACCCGTTGTAACTTCCTCTTCTTTCTCTCACAGTCTCCTATCTCAGAATACAATATTCGCCATCAATCATAGCCGCAATACATTTCCCTCATAAAAGAGGGTTGCCTTCTAGGGAAAAAAACCCTAACATAATCTCTATCGTTAGATCTGCAACCTTATAATGAACGATCCAGATTTACAATGAAATTACAATATACATTTACAAGGAAAATTTTCCTTCATGGGCTTCGCGCCCGAACCCCCGCTGGGGGCCCACTTGCCCCCAGACCCCCCAGTTGGGGGGATAGTCCCCCTGGAACCCGCAGAGGGGTACCCCCCCTCTGCACTCCCCCGTGTGGAAGAGTGTACATACTTATGGGGTGTAAATACTTCATGGGGTATAAACACGGCTGAAAGTAAAAGACCTCTGAATCAGGAAGATAATCAGGCTCCACAACCAACAGAAGTGGTCGGCTTCCGTATATGCACATATACAAAAGTGGTCTGCTTCCGTATATGTGCATATATAGAAGCGAGACACTTTTGTATATGCACATATAGGGAAGCTGACCACTTCCCTATATGCGCATATACATAAGCGATTGGCTTTCGTATATGTTCATATGCCGAAGCTAACCAAATACCGAATTCGACCACTTTCGTATATACACATGATCCAGGTGGATATCGGTGGCCACCCACCTTTTCCAACTGGCTCAAAACAACTTTCTGGCAATTTTGGCAATTTACTATTTTTAGCAGGTTTTAACTTCCAGGGCCATTTTGAGGGCCTAAATGAAGGTTTTTTGAGATCAAGGTTCTCAATGATAGACAAAGGCATGATTGAGCCCCCAAAATGAATCTCCTCGATGATACCTTTCCAACGAGCTATTATACGCCTAAAACGGAGATCGTATGCAAAAGTTACGACCCTGGGAAGTTGATGTACTAACTTACCCAAATGGGGCCCACGTGACTTTTGGTGGTTCATCTCCTAGGGTTAGGTTTTTGGATGTCTAGGGTTTTTGACATTCCTATTTATTGTAAAAATGCCTTTAGAGCCTCATTATAATCATCTTCTTGTGAATGCAAGTAGTCGTCACATCTTTTCTCAGAGATAAGTTGCCACCATTCTATCGAGTCTTTCACTCTATATTTTACAGTCTCTGTACATTTATTTCATTAATAGAAATCGTGCATTACTGTATATATGTGTTTATGGTTGCATCTATGATATATTTCTGTTATATTATTGAATATATACAATATCTCTATGCATTTATTTATTATATCTCCGCTCTCATTTCGTGCCAAAAATAATCTGGATCAATGCATATATGGAAGTGATGAGAGCCAACATATATATGTATATACATATATACGGGAGACGAAGTCGACCACTTCTATATATATGTATATATGGGATCCAACATTCGTAAATGCACATATATAGAAGTTGGATTTTGTATATGCGCATTTAAAGAAGCGCTTTCGTATATGCTCATATATGGAAGCTTGCTTCCGTATATGCGTATTTATAGAATTTGGCTTCCATATTTGTGCATATATGGAAGCAAGCTTCTATATATTCACATTAACGAAAGCGTTCTTCCATAAATGTGCATTTATGGAAGTGGGATTCTGTATATGCACATATATGGATGTCAACTTTCGTATATGTCCATATATGGAATTCGACTTCCATATGTGCAACTTTCTTATATGCGCATATACCAAAGTCGGCTTTCGTATATGCACATATATGGAATCTAAATTTCGTATATGTGCATATATACGGAAGCCAAATTCCATATATGGGAATATACGGAAGCTGACTTTGGTATATGCGTATATACATAAGTCGCATATACGGAAGTCAGCTTCCATATGCACGACTTCCGTATATGCACATATACAGAAGTTGGCTTATGTATATGTGCATATACTGAATCTAGCTTCCGTATATGCACATATACGGAAGTCGGCTTCTGTATATGTGCATATATGAAAGATGAATTTCATATATGCATATTTACGACTTTCGTATATGTGCATATACGAAATTTGACTTTCATATATGTGCATTTATAGAAGTTGACTTCTGTATATGCTCATTTATGGAAGTTGACTTCGGTATATGCGCAAAAACATTTCTACATATGCGGATATACAGAAGCTGACTTTCTTTGGAGGTGTGTCCACTGTCCATGCCGAGACTTTTCATATCAGAAGAGGGCTCCATATTCTAAATGTCTTCTCTTTGAAGGAACAACTAAGTTAGTGAAAGCCGTTGAATGTGGAGAGGTATTATTGTTTCCCTGTATAGAATCCCTAGATAGGGTCTATACATTTAAAAAATAAAAATAAATGATTTTATATATTGAAATTTTGACATATTACTGTTTTTTATATCCATTGACTTTGCTCCATATTTGTTGGATGCATGGAATCTACAATCAAGATTAGAGATAAGGATTTCCCACTCCAGAAATAACAGTAATGCACCCATGATAACTGAAACCAAATCGACCAATTTGTTGGAAAATTCTAATGGATGTACATATATGGACATGGCCAACTTTTGTATATGCGCATATATGGACGTGGCTCGATTCCATATATGCACATATACATAAGTGGTTGTCTTTCACATATGCACATGTATGGAAGTCGACGCATATACAAAAGAGATCGAATTTCGTATATGCACATATGGAAGTGGTCGGTTTCCGTATATGCGTATATACAGAAGTTAGCACATATATAGAAGCCACCTTCCATATATGCACATATACGAAAGTGGCGGGATTCTGTATATGCACATATATGAAAGTGGTTTACTTTCATATATGTGCATATACGAAAGCATACCGACTTTGGTATATGCGCATATACAAAAGTCACCATAAACAAAGGTCCTGTATCTTTATGATTGCAAAAAATTGACTAAATTTATAGATTTCAAAAATCAAAATAGACATAATTTCATCGATGATGTTTTCTTACTTATTTGATGTTAAAATATAGTTTCAAATTAATTATTCAATTTTTTGATAAGTTTGTAAGATTTTCTAGTGGGTACTCGGTATTTGGTATCTACTATATACTGGAAAATTAGGTATCTTTTAGATACTGGTGACTAGCTAAAACCAACTTTTGATCTTGGATTATGAACTAAAACTACCTATTATGGACCACCGTTGAGTTAACCTATTATGGACCACCGTTGAGTTATTTCAAGTGACCAGGGTTTGTTTACACATAATGATGTTACTACACTACAAGGTATTGAGATTGTATCGCCGAATATTAGGCCAATAACCTTGAGTAAAGTTACCTTTCTCTCACTTTGAAAAAAATGTCTTTAATAATTTAGCATATAATAATATCTTGGAACTAATCATAATTTCTCTTACTGTCAAGTTCGCCGAGATCTAAGGTGGTTGGAATGAAGGAAAATATAATTATCTACAACAATATATGATGTGGTGTTTACTTTGGAGTGTACAAAAGTGATTCAAGGATGAAATATGTTGGTTCATCAACCAATGATGATATATGTGGGAATGTGCACTTTATTGAGAAGAAACATAATAGGCTAATAGTAAAAAGCCAACATATTTTATTTAAATTTCTATCTTACCTATGATAATCATTTTTTTTATAATAATGATTTTTTTAATTATTTTATTTTTTTAATAATTTTATCTATTTTGATTTTTGAAATCTATAAATTTAGTCAAGTATTTGCAATCATAAGGATACAAGAGCTTAGTTTATTATATATATATATATATATATATATCCTTTCAATTATTTGGATTTTTTCAAATATATCAATGAAATTGAGTTGCATGAAAATTTTAACTTTAAGTACATATTGTCTTATCGTTTAATTATGTATTGGGTAGCTGACTGCCACTTTCTCAGTGCCAAGCAAATAAGAGATGAAATAATACATTAACTTCTACCAATTTTAAAGTGTAGATAAAAAAAATATGGATATGTATTTCACATTTGATAAGTAAGGGTGAGAGGATTTTTGGAGGAGGGAATCGTGGGGGAAAGTTTTTTGAACTTCACTATGAAGCTACAATGGCAGATTACTATTCTTAGTAACTGATAATTTGCTTCTGTTGGAGATTCTAGGACTTTCTTCATAAGTTTTGACTTAGATGGTGTTTTCCTTGGGAAGTTGGGAATGGGAGGTGTTTGGTATCTGAGTTTCTTTATTGTAGCTCTTTTCTGTCAGGTCTTGGTGGAATTCTAGTCAGACAGTTTGAAAGGAGGAAAACTAACTTTGCTTTGATAGCTTGGTGAAGGGGGATTCAGGTGGATTTTCATTTTTGGCCTTAACTTCTCCCTTTTTTTAGGCGATGTCATCGGATTCATGACCCTTGACTCAGCTAGTGCCTACCTGACATAATGGCGAGATTGGGACTCATGGTATACAAAAAAGGATATACAAGGTTTATGTTTCGAAAGTGCTCCTGGTTGACTCAACTAGGTACAGATCCTGGGTTGTACACCCATTCTTTTCGGATCATGCACCGATGTATTTTCAGTTGGATCATGGTGTCTATTCAGTCGCATACCCATTCAAATCTAATCTTGTTGTTTTGAGTGAAGTTGCTTTGGGGGAGATAGTTCGAGCGGAATGGAGTATTGTCCAGGGTTGTGGTGTGATTGGTGCCCAAAGAAGACTTTCTCAGAAGCTTCACAAACTAAAGGCCAAAGTTAAGTTGTGTATTGCTGGAAAAAAAAATGAAAATCATGCCCTTGAATCATTAGAAGGACAGATAGCATTTCTTACAAAGAAAAGTTGGGAAGCTGATGTAAATTCTGATGGGGGATCCCATCTGAACTCTCTGGAATTGGAACAAAATAAGATGATGATGGAGGAAGAGGCACATTGGCGCTTGAAGAGCAGAGCAACTTGGATCCAGTGTGGAGATAGTAATACTAAGTACTTTCACCATTTTTCTAGTTTCATGCGCAATAAAAAATTTATGTGGGAAATCAAAGACGACCAGGGGCATATTCATCAAGGGCAGGAAGCTATAAAGAGAGAAGCTAAACATTTCTTCATATCTTTCTATCAAGAACCGGAGGAGAACATGATTGTGGATTAGGTTGAAACTATAATATTGTACCCTAAGATAGTTTCAGATGAAGAAGTAGTATCTATTGAAAAGCATGTTTGTGAGGAAGAAGTTTTAGATGTTCTAAAAGGCTTTACCAAAGACAAAATCCTGGGACCTGACAGGTGGAGTGTGTAATTCTTCATACATTTTTTTGAATTGGTTGCTAAAGATTTGATGGAGGTTGTCAAAGAATCGTGCATTACTAGCGAGGTGAATAGGTCTCTGAAATTGACCTTCAATGCTCTCATCCCTAAGGTAAATGGCCTGGAAAACTTTGGGGATTTTTGCCCGATTTATTTATGCAATCTTTGTTATAAGATGATTTCTAAGATTATAGCTAAGAGACTGAGACTGATCCTTTCTCGATCTTTATCCGAGGAACAATTTGGTTTTTTGAAATGCAGGAAAATAATTGATGCGATTGGGACTGCTCAAGAGTGCCTCCATAGAATTAGAGAAAAAAAACTCCATGCATTAATTCTCAAAATCGATCTAAGGAAAGCATACGATTGCATAAGTTGGGATTTTCTCAGGCTGGTCTTACTTCAATGTGGCTTCGGGCTACCTACGAAAAAATGGATAATGGGATGCATTTCGTCAACTTCTTTCATGATTCTTGTCAATGGAGAGCCTCTAGATTTTTTTAGCAGTGGCAGGGGGCTTAGACAAGGATGCTCGTTGTCGCCATTGCTCTTTATCCTTATTATGGAGGGTTTGAGTTTGGAATTAAAACGCAGCAAAGAGAATGGACTTTTGTCTAGTATTAAAGTTTCTCGATTAATCAAAATACTCCATCTACTGTTCGTAGATGACATTCTCATCATGAAATCTGGCTCTATTGCAGAATGGAAGGAGATCAACGGGATTTTAAAGCTCTTTTGTAATGCTTATGGTCTTCGGATTAATCCACAAATATCTACCTTTCTTTAGTATGGTGTTAACCAATCTGTTCTGGACTCGCTGAAATATGTCTTTCCTTTCAACATCCGAGACCTATCTGAGGGGTTTAGATACCTCGGGTTCTTTTTAAAGGTCGATAGGTACAAATCGGACAATTGGCTTTGGCTTGTTGAAAAATACGAAAAGAGGATCATTCATTGGTGCTCTAGGTGGTTGTCTTTAGGGGGGCGTCTGGTCTTGATCAAAGCGGTTCTTGAGAGCCAACCTGTCTTTTGGTTGACCCTGGCAAGTCTACCATCTACGATCCAAAATAAAATTTGCCAAATTATCTTTATCTTTCTATGGTCAGGATGTCGGAAAAAAAAGAGCATTCACCTTTGCAATTGGAAGTTGATTGCTAGGCCAAAGAATCTTGGGGGCTGGGGACTGCGAAACTTGATCGGTTTCAGCAGAGCTATGGTAGCTAACAATATTTGGAGGGTTCTTATGAAGGATGGCTTATGGCACCGAGTATAAAGGAAAAATACCTTCCTTTTGTTTTAGTTGATCGTTGGCTTCACACCATGGATATTTATAAAGAAAGAGGTTCACAAACCTGGACTTACCTTCTTAAATATTTACATATCCTATTGCATTGGATTGTGTGGAGCCCTGGGGATGGAAAATCCATTGTGATTGGTAAAGACCGCATATTGGTAATGGGGGACGCAACTTTACTTTTGGAAGAGCTGGTTGCTTCTATCAACATGAAAGGGTTGTATTTCTTATTTCAGGCACAGATGGGAACACAAGCGGGGAGTATCACTCAGAATTGGTATTCCAGTGCAGAATTGGAATTGACAAGGCACTTACAAGCTGAATGGAGTCTCTTCTGATGCACACTCATCAACAATGGAGTTTTCATGCAAGAGAAATCAGATACCCTTAAATGGACAGGGGGTAACTCGATGGGTCTGATATCTGTCAAGAACATCTATATGGCATCCGAAAATTTGAAATGGAATTTTAATTTAGGCCGATGGAGAAAGGCGATGTGGGAATGGAATGTTCCTATGAATATAAATTTGTTTACTTGGTTGTTAGTGGAGAAAAAAATTCTTTCTTGGGAGATCCTTCAGTGCAGAGTATTTAGTGGACCATGTATTTGCCTATTATGCAAGTTGAATGCAGAAACTACACAGCACCTTTTCTTCAACTGTGCCTTCTTGGTGGAAGTATGGAGGAAGATCAAATTTTCCATTAATTGTTCTGGCAACTGGGAAGGAATTAATCTAAACGATTGTTTCAAGCGATGGAAATTTTTAAATTATAATGTGCGTTCTTTACCAACTCTGACTTGTTGGAATATTTGGAGGGAATGGAACCAAGTTATTTTTTAAGACAATGAACCCTCGGTTCTGAAGGTGATCCATCTATCTCTTATGTCCTTGAGGGAACACACTCATGTGCCGAAAGTTTTTGTTCGGAGATCAGGACTCACTCAAGCAGGCATGGGCAGTGTAATTGGATGGTTCGATGGAGCGGCTACCTTTTCAAGATTAAATAATGGAGTCGGCAAGGTCATAAGAATAAGTGAGAAATGCAGATATAAATGGTTTCTAAATTGTGGTTTGGGCACAAATACCAGAGCGGAACTACTCGGTGCATGGGCGTTGATCACCTTGTCTACTCAGGTGTTCTTACAGATGATACATGTTATGGGTGATTCCAAGATCATTATAGATTGGCTGCAAGGAAAAGGTCAACTTCAGGTTATCACTTTGGATTGTTGGAAGGACAGAATCACTACTTTAATCACCTCCTTCCAAAATATATCGTTTGATCATGTTTACAAAGAGGAAAATCAAGTTGTGGACAACCTTTCAAAGAAAGCGCTCATCAGAGACCCAGGGAAGCTCACATTTTTTCAATGTATCAAGGAGCATGAGGGGCCCCACATGTACCTTGACCTTTACTAGTATTCCTGGAGTTTTTGTATGATGCCTGGTTTCTTTATTGTGGGATGAATACTGCGTGCATTTGTGGCACTTTTGTTTTCCTTTTAGGTGGGAGAGCTCGATATTAGAGACTTTCGTGAAAGATGATTGTTTAGTTTTTTTCTTTGGCGTAGACAACCAGTCATTTGGAGATGGGGTCTTTTTTTTTGTGTGTTTTGGGGTGAAAATACATTGGTGTATGGTCTTTTTGACATCAGTTTGTATGGCTTCTTTGTATTCGATCAGTTTATATTCTCTATATAAATATAAAGTGAAATTTTTTGTGGAAAAAGTAAGGGTGAGTTGGTGTAGTAAGGAAATTACATTTGATTAGGAACATTAGATTTGGTTTTCTTAAAAAGAATTAAATATGCAAATGTTACACATTAACATAAATGAGTTGGAGTTGTGTTAATGTTATTAACCCAAGAATGTAGCATTCTTATCAAAAGTATACTACAACCGCTTCTTTATATGTTTGTGGGATAAAAGAATTCATTAACGACCCACCACTATAAGGTTACAGAGCAATTGAATGAATCATTTTAATGTACAATCAATTTTATTCCATTGTGATTTTTGCAATGGGTCATCTTGTTGTAATATGGAATTCAATTGCCATTGTAATTATCATTATAAACTAGTACATAAATGA
>ML814766.1:111877-131634 GCA_009831015.1 Picea engelmannii | reverse complement strand
AAAACACAAATCCCAACCTCTTGATAAACACAGATACACACAAGCTACTATACTGTGTATGCGGCCCCTCAATCCTCTTCTTGATGGCTCATAACAAAAAATCACCAGGTTATCTTAGTAGGCAAGGCTATCATCCATTGACAAACTCATGCACAACTACAAATACAAACTATAAGAATCATACTTACAGGTGCAAGCAACATTAAACATAATAACAACAAATACTTATGTGCAACAACATACAAGAATTAACCCATGTCAAAAATAGAAAAGTATGCACACAGTAACCAACACAAGCTTTTAAAAAACACTTAGCTTTTTATGTAAGTCACCAACTACGACGTTGACTTAGACGTTCCTCCCAGCCATAGATGTTGTTTCTCATTAATATTTTGGCACCACTTCACCCCTTAGTTGGGGCTCAACTCCACCAGGGAAAAATGGTCCTAGCGACAAGCTATGGTCTAAAACTCAACAGAATTGCTCAGTCCTAGGTGCCCACTGCTACATCTAGCACACAGTCCCTCATTCCCCATACACTTGTCACACCCAAGGAAGTGTGCCCCTTCTCTTCTCAATAGTCCTTCGACTGCCCCACTTCCCTTCCCATGGTTACCAGCAACAAGCCGGAAAGAAAGTCTTCGGACCCTATGACTAATTCTCAACACACCAAGGAATAACTCTCAACAATATTCTCACCTAAAGAGTATGCTCATGGGTCTAACAAACACTCCACAACAGCTAGTCTCTCACCCAGAGAGATTGTTCATGGTCTGTCAACCCCTCTCCACGATAGTAAACTTAGATTATATCCCACAACTCCTTACAAGCTTCTCTGAGTGGATAAGGTAATAATCGGATTTCACATACATTTTGACCCCCTTCCACTCACAAGATCTTGCAACATGAATAATAATGCAATAATTCCCAAAACACACTAAGGCCAACAATATATATTGTATGCCTTCCACTTGACACTTGTCACTTTTAGAAGTAGCTTTAAACCACTTGGTGATCAATTCCCTACCTTCGGGAACTTAGGATAAAATAATAATATATCTGACATTACAATTTTCCTGGAAATATTATAAAATATTCCCTAAGACTTACGAATCACTCCCTTTTATTCTGGTGGAGTAGGCCCCCCATATCTTTTCGTCTAATTCAGTCAACGCACGGCGATGCCAAATTATTTTAAAATCATGATTATATTTACATGGATAGGCGCACTGGTCTATCTACGTTCGGGCTCACCAACCTCATAACCACATAGGATCTTTGGCCTCCATACATATCCATTCTTTCTCGAGCACTAACCCAAGTGCATGCAACATAGTGAAATGTTTGCACTTACCTAGGTGTGCGCAACACACAAAATATATGCACCTTGTATTTATAGAAGATCTTCGCCCACTTACTCAGATGTGCACAATCACCAAAACCTAATGCCCATGGCTCACCATCCTAAATGTATATTACATTTACACTTGTTTCCAACGGCTCACCAGCCTATATGTACAATTATAAAAGGTTTCGAATAAGGGACACTACAATCTCCTCCCCCTTATTTATGCATTATCCTTAGTGCATCATATACACATGTACATACAAGATTTCAAAAATCTTCAAAAATATGAGGATACTATGCTCGTGTAGCATCCTCGCATTCCTAGATTACATCCTCAGGACCATACCAGAACCATTGAACCTGTACCAGCTCCATGAATCAATTTTGGAGTTGCTTGTTTTCCAATTCAATATGCAAACTGATTGCACTTAAAATCCACCTTCTAGCTCCACCTAAATCACATTCCAATAAATGACATGATTAGCATCAAGTACATACTTCTTAATCAATGACACATGTAAACAATTATGAATACACAAGGACACAAGCAATGCAAGCATATAAGTTATAGGGCCAATCCTTTCAAGGATTTAAAATGGCCCACAATAGCACATCGCTAAATCTGAACACTTTCCCAGCTTCAAGGAATTGTGTCTGGCCTTAAATTTCAGAAACACATGATCACCCACTCCAAATTCCCTGTGGGTTCTGCCTTTATTTGCGCAGCTTTTTTGCTTGTCTTCGAAGATTTTAAATTCTACATTATCTTTACCATCTTATCCTCCATTTCCTGGATTAGATCTGGTCCAATTACTATGTGATCTGCTAGGTTGTCCCAACTCACTGGCATGTTTCACTTTCTACCATAAAGTGCCTCAAATGGGCTCATCTTTAAAGATGCATGATACCCATTGTTGTAATCAAAATGTATTAAATGCAAGTAGTCTTCCCATTTTTATGGCTTATCCATCACATACATCCTCATCATGTCCTTAATCACCTAATTTACCATCTCGATCTGACCATCTGACTCAAGGTGATATGTTATGTTGAAATTCAGACTTGTTCCAAATCCTTTAAATAACCCTTTCCAAAAGTTCAAGCTGAACTTGGAATCTTTGTTAGACATAATTGTCTTAGGAACACCATGAAACCTAGAAAATTTGTGCATGTATATCTCAACAACGTCGATTTCCTTGTGCACTGACTTCACTGGAATAAAATGGGAAGCTTTAGTAAGCCTGGCCACCACCACCATAATAGTATCATGTTTCTTAGCAGTCCTAGGAAACTTAGTTATTAAGACCATAGTCACAACTTACCACTTCCATTCAGGAATGGGAAAAGGTTGGAGAATACCAGCTAGATGTATGTGCTTAGCCTTGGCATTTTGACATTCAAGACATCCTGCAATGAAATCTGCAACTTCCTTTTTCATACCTAGCCAAAAGTATTGTTTTTTGACAACGACAATCATCTTCTGGTAACTTGTATGTATAGCATAAATAACCTTATGCATCTTCGACAATATCGGTATTTTCAACTACTGATCATTCAGCACATAGACTTTGCATCTATACATGAGGATCTCATCCTCTCTCAGCTCATATCCTTCCAACTTTTGTTGCGACATACCTTGCTGTAAAGTTGCGCTTATATCCATATAGTGCATATCTAATTTAGCAACTTCCAAAATTTTGTCTCGCAAATCGGTCTGGTACATGTTAATGGTTGTAGCATGCATCGCATGCATCCTCCTACAGAGTGCGCCAGTCATCTTGTTCACTAAGGAACTTGATGTCATTCTTTATATCAAAGTCATATTCACCAAGGAACTCTAACCACCTGCTTTGTCTAGCATTCAAACTTGGTTGTCCAACCAAATATTTCAGACAACAATGGTTTGTTCTCAGCTCAAATCTCTTACCCATGAGATAATGCTGCCACATATTCAAGGCATGCACTATAGCTACCAACTCTAAATCATGCATATCATAGAGCCTTTCGTGCTCTTTCAACTTTCTTGATTCATATCACACCACATGCCCATTTTGACTTAGGGCTCCACTGAGTCTTTCCTTGCATGTATCCATGCACACAACTAAGTTTCCATCTAGATCAACAATCCTCAAAATCGGTGCACTTGTTAACAAACTCTTCAAGTGATGAATACTCCTTCTACAATTTGGAGTCCCTTCAGATCATGCACATTTCTTTTGCAGGGATGTAATTGGATTTGAAATCTATGAGAATCCTTCAGTAAACCTTTTGTAGTATCATGCTAGTCCCATAAAGGATCTCACATCTGCGACATTTCTTGGCGTTGGCCATTCCTCAATGGATTTTATCTTTTTTGAGTCCACAGTTATTCCTTCTTCTGAAATAATATGACCCAAGTAATGAATATGTCGCTAATAAAATGAACAGTTTCTCAGCTTTGCATAAATCTAATGATCCCTCAACACCTGCAACACCATCCTCAAGTGTTTCTCATGCTCTTATTCATACTTTGAGTAAATAAGAATGTCATCCAAAAACACAATGAAAAACTTATCTAAATACTCTCTGAAAAATCCATTCATCAAACACATGAAGACAATGGGTGCATTTGACAAACCAAATGGCACTACTATAAACTCGTAATGACCATACCTTGTTCTGAAGGCAGTATTATTGATGTCTTCCTCTTTAATTCTCACCTGGTGATAACCATATCTGAGATTAATCTTTGAAAATATATGCACACCTCTCAACTAATCAAACATGTCATCTATCCTTGGAAAAGGATACGTTTTCTTCATTGTTACCTTGTTCAACTGCTCATGATTGTTCTTAAAGTCTTCAGATATTTAGGCAAAATCTGAACAAAATCACAAATTTCATTTTCAGTTTCTGATCAAACCGTGTTGAATCTCAAGAAAATAAAACATGAGTTTTCTCAAAATGGATAAAATTAGTGTAATCACAAGGATTTTCCCAAATTGATGAGTAGTTTGGGAGATATCCTTGATCCATTGGAAGGAATTTTTCAAGTTGTGTCGATGCACCAACTAGAGGAAAATTTATGAACAAATCTTGATTTTGAAATTTTATAATTTGTTCTATCATTATTTGACTTTATTTTGCAAGTCGAATCTGCAAAATCGTTTGGGATTATTGAAAGGAATATCCCTCGTCTTCAAACTCCTCAAGAAACCCTGCAACATATTCCAATAAGTCAGAGCTTGAAATTTGTTTTAAAACACAATTCTAAAATTTTGATTAAGAATCTAAAAATCTCTATAAAATTTATGAATATGATGATGTTCCTCCACCTGTTATACAAGTTTTTGAAATTAGAAATTTTGTTTTCCATGACTCTTTGAATGATAAGAAGAATGGTATTATAGCGTTATGCATGTTTGGTAAGCAAAAAGTGGAATTCAAGCAAAAATATGCTAAGATCAAAAGTTTGTTGGCAATTGATTTTTTTTCTTTAATCAAATTTTTTTATTTCAGATTTATGAAAATCAGCCTCATTAAATGTCAAGTGTTTAGTTTAGATGTTGGTTTGAACATATTTGAATTAAATTGTTTTTAATGTATTCAATTTCTTTTTTTTAAGAATAACTACAAAATTTGAAATTATGTAGTTGTCCCTCATTTTTATTTTTGTTTTTGTTTTTTGTTATTAATTAGTTTTCATTTATGATGACAGGTGTACAATGAAGGATTTAGACCAAGAATTGTACATAAATTTCAAGGACAACGGAAGATTAATATCAAATAGTTACAAAATTATCTTTGAAAAAAGAAAACTAAATTTCTATTTTTTAGGAGTTGGTTGAGTTTTAAGTTTTAGTTTTAGAATTAAAACAGTTTTATGATAACTACTTTTTAGTTTTTAGTTTTAGCTAAAAGGGGTCTCTTTTCTTATAAGAGAAGAAGGAGAAAACCAAAAGAGGAGATGTTACAGGTTGAACTAGATATTTGAAACTAGGGGAAGTAATTATGCATGGAAAGAAGCACTTGATTACACTATTGTATTAGAGGGATTCTCTTTTTATGGGATTCTTGAGGACTGTGTAAGATCATATTTATTTGAAGCTAATAACAAATTTTCATTCACTTGCACTACTGTATGATTTGAAAATTTGTTGTTACTTCTTGTTAATTGAGTTTTGATTTGAATCTTTACTTTCTTAAAGTTATCTTTATAGAGAGGAAAATATTTCAAATCAGAATTCAATTATAGATTCATGGAAATTTGATTGTAGTTAATGACAATTATTTATCATTTAATTATAATCTTGTTTTTGTTTTCATTATTGTTGCATTGAAAGAATTGTTTCTTCAATATGATAGTAGATTTTACATTGAATCTATTTTATTGAGTTTAAGTATATGTTTTGGTTGACTTAAATAAATATTTATTTAAGTTGTTACATTACATGTTCATGTGAATAACTTGCAAATCATATGGATTGTTTCTATGATTTGCAAGTAAATCTTAATATTGAATTCAATATCATTCCTCTCCCATTTATTTTTATCACTTGGCTCTTAGTTTAGATGAGATCTATATCTTGTCCTAATCAAGATATAATAGATTAAGTTTTATTTTTTCTTTCTTGCATCTTAGGATTAATCTACATTTGTATTTAGTCCATAAAGTCTCCTTTCGCAGGAGAAAAATCTAGTGTGGTGTAGTTGAGCCCTTATTTCAGCCTTAGGATCGCTTTCTTGTAAGCATGCCACAAGAGAGTGATCCATTTATTTATGTTTGCTGATAAAAATAAGTAATATTATACATTAGCAGATAGAGAGTTGTGTGTATATATATATATATATATATATATATATATATATATAGATATAAACTTATCTTAGACCTTAGGTTATGACACGGGTGACTAGAGACCCATAGAACCAGTTGAAATCGCCATTTCAATGGAAAAGGGTCTAATTGGGACCCTGACCGGGTAATATCCCCAATGTTGAATATGGTCATATTTGGCCATCAACAAGCGTATATACCCCTTCCTCAAAATCTCTTCAACTATCATCTACAACTCCTTCAGCTCTGGCGTACTCATCCTATAAGGAGTCTTGCATACAGGTGTTGCGCATGGCATCATATTTATAAATAAATCAATATCTCTTTTTGGAGGAAATATCAGTATCTCTTTAAAGAAATCCTTGAATTCCTTTAGTACTGAGCAATCTTTCGCACTCGGCACTTTATCCTTGGTTGCGTCTTCCATGTGTGTTGTGAATACTTGGCATCCCTTCCTATAGATTTTCCTCAACTACAAAGCATAAACTTCTCTGATAGTCACATCTCTTGGAATTCCTTGAACTAGTCTCGAATTTCCTTTCTCACCTAGGCAATTGAATGCCTTATTGTAACAATCTAGGACAACATGGTGCTCATCCAACCCATCCATACCAATGAGAAAACCATACGAGCCCAAAGGTATAATATTCAAATCAACCTTTGTGCATAGTCCATTCATCTCCAATGGACATGCCTTAACTACACCAACCAAGGCTTCTCGAGCTTGCTTCTTGACAGATGGAATCTTTCCACCATCTTAGGATCTAGATAACTATGACTAGCTCTTGAGTCAATTAAAATAGAAATGGTATGGTCATTAATCTTACCTTCCACCTTGATTATGTGCGACTGGAAATCAGTCTACTTAGTATCCCGCGCGGCATAAATCCTTGGCACATTTCTACCCATGTTTTCCACTATCATAGATTTTTGTACATTGTGCATAGTCCTCGATTTATCACCAATTTGAGGGAAATATCTGCACATATGATTTCCGCCACAACCCCAACACTGCATAGGTTGTTGTCATGACTTTTGTCCCACTATCTCAGACATTCTGGGCTCCTAGAGAGTCATTTTTCCTTGTGCAACATTTATGAAAAATGGTGGCTTAGCTCCCTTCTTCCTATGTTCCACCTTACTTTTCATCTTATCTTCCCAAGCCTTTTATAAAGTTGTTCTTCCCCTTTGCTGCTCATAAAGACACTTAGTGCACCTTATGGTTTCTTCCAACATCTTAGGGTCATCATATTGTATCTTGTCATTGATAAATGAGGGAAACCCACTCAGATATCTCTGAATATTCACCTGTTCATCCTTGATAAAAGGCACATAATTCAGCAATTTTAAAAATCTTCTTTCAAACTCACCTATCATCATGTTTCTGAGTTTATGTTCAAATAATTTCTTCATTTTCCTATCATAGTACTTCTTGGTTAAGTATTTCTTTTGGAAACACCTCTCGAATTGTCTCCAAGTCACGTTCTTCTCATGGATGTGTTGCACTTGTAATATTGGTCCCATCACATTGATGCCTTTCCTTTTAACTAATAGATAGCAATTCTCCCTTCTAACTGCGTAGAATAGTTATGCAGCTGGAAGTATTTCCTCATACCCAACAACCAAGTCTTCGCATCGTATTCCTTCTTGTGCTCACCATAAAAGGTAGAAGGCTTGATCTTATTCATTTCCCCTTATAGCTCATCCACCCCGGTCCTAATCTTATTCTTTCTGACAAAAGATGGACTCGAACTACTACATGTTTGCCTAAAAGGTGGCTTACCATCACTTCTTTCTTCTCTTTGTTTCTCATCATGATACCTATGACTTCTTGATCTACTCGACTATGTCTCCTTATCCATCTTATTTTCTATTATGTCCATACTTTGCATCAATTTGACATTAAAGTCATCTTGGTGTGCCTTGGCTCTCACAAGCCTCTCATTATCAGCCTTATAACTCTAGATTTCTTATTGCACTACTTTTACAACTTCTACCAAGTTCATGTGCCCCCCCTTGGATTTTGTACCATCGGCACCCAAACTGGCATACAGATCCCAAATTCATCATCGGTACTATAAGTCCTCTGCGCATCTTCCATGCTTTCAACCTTCTGCACTGACTTTGTCCTACTCTATTCATTGATAATTTTTCAAAATGTGCAGACAATAAGATTTGTTAGGTGGTTTCATGCAACAAATACATGAAAAATTTGCACCATTTTGTCAGAATCATCCTCTTGGATTTCTTGGATGATTTTATCATTCCAAACTTTAGTTCACACACCCATGCATCACTATATTTGTGCACATCACACTCTGTACCGCGCACCAATGGTTTTTTGCATAAACTAAACTCTGCACTGTGTAGTACCAATTTATTAACGCACAAATATATTCATACTAATCTCTGGCCCATAAAAGTCCATTGTTGAGCCAATATCTTTGATACCAAAATGTAACGTAACCAATCTCCCACTGAGTCTCGTTACCACCTTACACATTCTCTCATACCAAAACTATAATGTACCCAATCTCCCACTGAGTCTCGTTACCACCTCACACATGCTCTGATACGATAATGTAACATCCCAGCATACTATTGATCCATGCTACTCTAACAATATCACTGCATAGTTTTTACTTTAAACACAAACTGTGTAGTTTCACTTGAAGTAACACGCTCATCCCAAGTTTGAGTCATGCTACACAACTTCTAACAACATAAGTAACACTCTCTTTTTGAAACAACCTTAAGCATCGGAATTAAATCAAACAACTGTGTGCACCAACATACTGACCACACAGTACAATTATACACACAACCACCTAGGAGATATGCGCCACTTCTTTTAATACTGTGCATGAGGTCTAAATCCTTAACCTCACACATAAATCACATCCTCTTGATAGACAAAGGATACTATACTGCACACCCATCCACTCAATCCTCTTCTTGATGACTCATAACCAAAAATCATCAGGTAATCTTAGTAGGAAAGGCTATCATCCATTGAAAAACTCATGCACAACTACAAATATAGATTATAAGCATCATACTTACAAGTGTAAGAAACATTAAACAAAATAATAAAAAATACTTCTATGCAACAACATACAAGAATTAACCCATGTCAAACATAGACAAATATGCACACAGTAACCAAGACAAGCTCATAAAGAACACTTATCTTTTTATGAAAGTAACCAACTCTGGCCTTTACTCGGATGTTCCTCCCATCCATAGACGTTGTTTCTCATTAAGATTTGAGAAATAGGTCGCCCCTGAGTTGGGTCTCAACTCCACTGGGGAAAAAGGGTTCTAGCGACAAGTTATGGTCTGAAATGCAACATAATTACTCAATCCTAGGTTCCCATTGTTCCATCTAGCCCACAGTCTTGAATTCCCCACGCACCTGTCAAACCCAAGAAAGTGTTCCCTTTATTTGCTCAATAGTCCTCTGACTACCCCACTTCCCCTCCCATGGTTACCAGCAACAGGCTGAACAAGAAGTCTTTGAACTATGTGACTAATTCTCAACACAACAGGGAACAACTCTCACCAATACTCTCACCTAGAGAGTATCTCACAATTATGACAACCACTCCACGATAACCAGTCTCTCACCCAGAGAGACTAATCACGGTCTTTCAACTCATCTCCATGAAATTAAACTCAGATTATAGCCCACAACTCCTTACAATCTTCTTTGAACAGATAAGGTAATAATCAGATTGTCCATATAGTCTAACCCCCTTATGCTCATGAGAGCTTGCAACATGAATAATAATGCAATAATTCCCAAAAAACACTAAGGCCAACAATATATATTTCATGCCTTTGACTTAACACTCTTCACTTTTAGAAGTATCTTTAAGCCACTTGGTGACCAGTTCCCTACCTTCGAGAACTTATGATTAAATAATAATATATCTGGCATTACACTTTTCCCGAAAATATTATAAAATATTCCCTATAACTTATGACTCACTCCCTTTTCCCTTTTTCATTGGAGTAGGACCCCCATCTCCTTTCATCTGAGTCAGTCATCACACAGTGATGCCAAATTATATTAAAATCATGATTATATTTACATGGATAGGTGCATTGTCCTATCTACGTCCAGGCTCACCATCCTCATAATCACAAAGGCTCTCTAACCTCCATACATATCCATTGATTCTCGCACTTTAACCCAAGTGCGCAAAACATAGTGTAATGTGTGCAATTACCCAAGTGTGCACAACACACAAAATGTGTGCACCCTGTCTTTGTAGAAGATCTCTACACACTTAATCATATGTGTGAAATAACCAAAACTTAATGCCCATGGCTCACCAGCCTAAATGTTTATTACATTTTAACTTGGTTCCAATGTCTCACCAGCCTATATGTACAATTACAAAGGGTTCTAGATCAGGGACACTACAAACTAAAAGGAGGCTCCAACACCCTTTCCTTTCCTCTTCCTTCCTCTCGAAAATATAAATGATATAATCAACCTGTCATTGTTACTTTCACTGATATTGATACATCATCATCAACAAAATCAATTCAACCCAAATACCACATAAATATTATGCCAAGATCTCCAAGAATATCCCCCAAATCATATAATCGATATCACCAAGATATTCATCAAACCATTTCCCGAAACCTCCAAGACGTGCCTCAAGCATGTGCCAAAACCTCCAATATATTCCTTAGGCATACACCAACATCTCCAATGTATGCCTCAAACCATATTCCAAAATCTCCAACATATGTCTCCAATCATATGCCAAAACCTCCAAGATATGCCTCAAGTATATACCAAAATATCCAAGATACAAGCCTCAAAACACATGGAAAAAATACCTTTTATTCTACAAAAACCCTAGCACAACAGGTCTTAGATCATCAAACCCTCCTTGGCTTTAGAATCAACAAGAGGGCATCTTCTTCAAAACCTTTCCTTAGCCTCATGGGACTGGACTGGGCAACGAGCGGGGCCTCATGTGAAGAGTATAGAACAACCAGTGGGGGCCTTATGGGACACCCTATGCCTGACCCGTGGGGGTTACCATAGATAGGGTTTCCCGAAAACCCTTCTCACATCTGCAACTCCGAGAACTCCATCCTTCGCACGACTTAACTATCTCACTTGCACCAAGAGATCATGAGTTTTCTTGATGATAAAATGGGAGGTTCTTGATGTGTACTTATATCCTTCCAAGTACCTCCTTTACTTGTCTTTAGGGCCAACCTATGACTTCTTGTTGCAACCATTTTTCTCCTTTACTTGATTTTAGGGAAGACTTATAACTTCTTATTGCAACCATTTTTCTCATCTTTAAGAGGGAATATATCCTCAACCGTGAGGAACCACGTGGCATTCCACCTACCATTTGAAATGGATTAATGAGGACTATCAATCCATAGTGGTTTTTCATGAATTTTCAATGTCCTTCATACTAGTTTTTTTCAATCAACTTCGGGCTTCGTGACCGTGCCTCCGGGGCTTCTTAACCATATTTTCAAAGCTTCTTGACCATACATTGTAACTTATTTTCTTAACACCTAGGGCTTATTGTAGGCTTATTCAAAGCATCTTCCTGTGAGGGCCATGCTTAAAGATACTCCATAAGGGGAACACTTTGGATATTCCTTCAAATAAACCCATCACTTACGGGGTCTTCTGAACCTGCTTCGAGACTTCTTCTAGGGTTGACGTCAATGAAAACCAATTTTCCAAAAATAACACCTATCACTCGTAACCCTTAACATGTGTAACCCATAACCTCCAACCATTATAATTCCTAAATCCTAAACCTTAACGCTTGAAAACCATAACATTAATATATGTATAACCTCATGCCCCTTAACATTTATAACCACTGGCCACTATAAATCCTAACCCATATAACTTCCAAAACTTCTAATCACTAAAAAATAATTTATATATCTTCATAACCCTTGATTCTTATAACATTTGTCACACAAAACCCTTATCCCCTATAATAACTAATTTCCTCTAAAGCACTATCAATATTATCCCATATGGTTTGTATCACTACTAACAAGTATAACCACTAATTAATTCTTATAATCTCAACCCCTTATAATTGTATAACACCTAACACTTATAATGATTAAATTTTATAATTCCTAATCCTAGTGTTTGTAACCTTCAACCCATATAACATTTAAATTCTTATAATACCTAGCACCTAACCCCTATAACATGTAACCCCTAACCCTTGTAAAAACCATAACCCCTAAAAATTCTTAAACTTTCTAAACTTAAACCACTAACTCTTATAACTTATAATCTTCTAACTTCCATAACCTTATAATCCTTAACCATTGTAACCTTGGCCCCACCCGATTGCTAACACCTATAAAATCTATAGAACTTTATCACTATTATCCTTTACATCCCCAACTCCTATTACACCCAACCCATGTAATCCTAGGAAACATTAATCGTTATGACTATTAACCCATATAACCCTTAACCTCTAACCTATGAACTTATAACCCTTAACCCCTATCATGATTATCCCTTAACTCTTATAATCAGCAATGCATGTAATCATTATAAAACATAATGGATTTAACTACTATTACCCATGTACTAAACAAATTGATATCACCCATAACCCCTTCCCATTATAACACCTAACCTTTTATCCCCCCCACCACATATAGCATCTAAACCAAATCCCATTTAATCTCTATAACGAATAATCCTTAACCCTTATAATCATTAACCACCTAGACACCAAAACCTTATAACTACTAAAAATATTATCACTATAATCATTAATCCATCTAAAACCTAACGAATATAAACCCTAACTAAGCCATTATACCCGACCCTTAAAACTTCTATGACCATTAACAAATATAACCGATGTAACCATTAAATTTTATCACTCCTAACCCATATAACGAACATTTCGCATAATCACTATCACCACTAACAACTATAATGCTTAACCTCTATAATACCTTACAAATATAATTCTTAGTCCTTACAATTTCCATAATCGTGTAAATCCCAGTTACCATAGTGTTGAGGGGTCCTAAATCCCTTTAACTCAATAGTAGGAACCAAACCCACCATCAAGGCCCAATTAGACTCTATGGCGTTTGATAATGGAATGGTTCTCCAGATCTCGTGATTTGGCCAATTAATCGATGGGCTTTACATAGTGATTTATAGGATATCTTCTCGTGAAAAATCATCCTTCAGTATGAACAATCTCTTTTTTGTATTCTCTTATAAATGGGTCTGATAAAAGATAGGTGCTGGTATAAACCAGTTGGGTAAAATCAAAGGGGGAAAACTTAACTACTCAGGAAGGTTGAGCTCAGGATAACCCTTGTGCTCAAGCATGCAGACAAAGATTTTCACACCTACGACAAGCCTAGTACTAATATGTCAACTTGCTGGTATTTCAATTATTGATTGAGACACAATTATCGAAAGAAAACATACATGCAATAAAATGATGGCAAGAAAAATAGTTTCCTTATCTCTAATCACAAATCACACATTAACACCATGATTTTTTTTCCATCATTAGAGATAAGAACTATAAAAATATTGAATCAACTAACTTATCAATAGATCCGGAAACTCTTACTCATTACAGTATCCATTCATGAGATAAAGTTAGAAGTAATTCCTCCTTATGATCCAATCACACGTGCCTTTGATGAAAAACAGAAACTTGTCTTTGGTCCTAAACAAGACCTCTCAATTAAGGTAGTTCTGAAATAGTTCTTTACAATTCCAAAAATGAGGGTCTTTGCAAAAACCATCGACCTTTTCTCAAAGGTCGATCCTCTTATTTATAAAAAATGATTAACTAAAAATAACTATCAAAAGTGCAAGCTAAGTAAAACAAAACATCGCCACATGGCGCTTCCATCTCTCTATCTTTTGAGAGTCATCAAATGGTGTGCTTAAGTGGATGACTCTTCTCATATTCTGACCACTTGATGAAGATTTCCTCACATGTGTTGGCATACGGGAATTTGTGTTGGTCCATCGGGGTCGGAAGGATCTCCTTTATTTTTAATGCCCGTGCCTGATACTTGATTACTTTAACACTTAATTGTTGTAACATTTCTGTAGCCTTGATCGGGTGCTCCATGAACTGTTGTACTTGACCTGGCACCATGTTCGCCACCTTTGTTATCTCTGCAATCCACGATGAGTCTTGTTCTGCATGTTGTTTGACTATGTCATGCAAGTCAACAAAGTCCTCGGGTGAGCCGAACTCTAGGAGATCGATGTCTCTCATTCCCTGATTTATCTTGATCCAACTTCTTTCGCAATCGGCCCATTTCTATTGAATCTCCTGCTAAGGTTATTGGGCCATATTCACCCAGTATTTGGCTGACTTCCTTATACGATCGATGTTGTTGTCCCTTAGCACCCGAATGTTGTGCTCTTCGGCGTCTCGGCCCTTTTGAACCACACTGATGTAATCAATTCTTTCCACCGCTTGGTGAGACTTCTCATACCATATTTCCATGTCTTTCCACATCACTAGCACCATAAGGGTGTCTTCTTCGAAGTCGGTTATCCCTGTAGTGAAAAGGTGTCACTCACTTGTGAATTTACTGTAAGCATCTTGGAATTCGCTTCTCAAAAATATTGTGGCATGTGTGGAGTCATGATAATATTTCTCCAAATGGCACAGATGCTCCTACTCCTTTAGCGTAGAAGCCATCTCCTCTTCATATTTCCTTGCTCTATATAGAGTGGCATATTACCTACAGCTATACCATAGTTTAGAGACTGTGCAAGAAAATCGGGTGCGCATATATAAATTATAACCAACGAATTGACATACTTGGATACATACCTATGAAGCTTGTTAAACTTGGTTTTGATAATCAAAAGGGTCAGTATAGTCTCAAGTTTCTCTCTTTGATCCTTCGAATGATCTGGAATTCACTTACGCATAGAATGAATTTGTTCAAAATGGTTCTAGATATTTAAATGGGGATGATCTTATTGTGTCGCATCAGCCATTCAATTCCAGTTACGAGTGAAATTTCAACAAATCTTTCGTCGGATATTCAAAGGTGTTTAAACTTAAATTCATCATGGGTTGACGGTGGAGGCATGGGTGGTAATGTGGTCTATCGGTGATTTCAAAATGTTGTTGTCTAATCGGCCCAAGGGGTAGCAACTAATGAGGGATCCAGAATTAACTAGTTCCTTAAATGTCCAAAATCCAATCGTATCTAGTGTTGCAAACGTCCCATCGTTTCACTCTTTCATTTGGTGGATCGGGGGTCGAGATTGTGCTATGAACATTTTTATTGATATCCTCCTGCAAAAATCTCTGACGTCGATCAATCTTGTCGTACAAAGCTGACATGGAAAAGTTGACTAGGAGGCGTGACTAGGACCTAGGGAACCAAAAATGACTCGGGATAAAACTAGACCGTATGATCCTCTTACGTGGTGAAGACACATGGAATTTGGGACTAGTGGCTTCATTCGCTCATGTCAGTTGGAGTCAGGACTTTCTTTAAGCCATACTTCTAAAACCCAAACCTAACTTGTCGATGCCCGAAAGTGTCAAGGATCGGTGATCGAAAATAAACCTACCCAGGTGCTCTCGGATTGGCTCCCTCGAAAAAGTCTCAATGCCGAAAATGCATCAAGGATCGACAATCAGAGATAAATTTATCGCGATTGAAATGATTGTTGTGATATTTCTAGATTTCCTTGATCCTGATAAGGCGCATCGGGCATCAGATATCGACGATATATTTACGTCCTTTGTTAATGTTTGTCTTTCTCATATTTTCCCGATGCTAAAGGGGATTGGCTATCTCTCGAACCTTTATGCGAACAACTTATGCAAACCAAAACTGCCTTCTGTCGATTCCGATGAGGATCGGTGCTTTGCGACTTTTGTTTTTGTGTGGTTCCTATACTCACTTGAATTCTTTCCGACGTCGAATCTGAGGGCGTTAGGTGCAATGTTTAACTGTTGATTCTTAATTCGGGTGTTAAGGTCCTTTAGACATGAGGGTTCACAAGTTAAAACAAACCTAAATAGGTGATAAGAGACATGAAAGACAAAACAAAGATAAACTATTTCCCAAAATGAATTCGATTCAGATAGTGAAGAAGACAAGTGGTACCCAAAAATGACAAAATTTGATCAGGATGTTTTAGGGTGTGTTGAATGCTCAACACATAGATCCTAAGACTTTTAACCCCAAACTCATGTAAACCACAACCCTTAAGATCATTATCACCCTCTAATATTAACCTATAACACCCTTAATCCTTAAACCAGTAACCCATATAACCTATAACATCTAGCCACTAAAAATTATAAATACCAAACCTTAAAAACTAATCCCTAATTGATAGCAATATTAATCAATATTTCCCTTAATCCCTAACCAAGATAGTCTCTAACTATCCCTAATATCCCATATCACCCTTACCTAGTATAATTGCTAATGAACCCCTATAACCCCCCACCCTTTTAATACATATAACCCCTAAAACCAACATAAACCCCAACCCCTAATCATTATCCCTTATAACTCTTTTAAACCCTAATATCTAATAGGTATAATTCCTAACCCCTAACTCCTACCTAACACTTAACATGTATAACTTCTAACCCTTATAAACTCAAATTTCTATCTCTTGTAATGATTAAACCTTATAATTTTGAACCCCTAACACTCCCAACCCATGAAATCCATGTCTCTTTTCCCTTATAACCTTAATCCAATTAACGCCAAAAGCCTATAACCCCTAATATCTATCCCTAACGCATAAAACTTGTTATCTCCTCAAATAAATTGATTGAGATTTTTCTTTTTAGGTGATAGAATGTGGTCCAAAAAAATTATTTCTAAATTTCTTTAGGTGTGTTAGAGAGTCTACTTTCTGTAAATAAACTTGGAAAAAACATTTGATTTGGTTTTGTCAAGAAAAAGAGAAAATATCAAGTTTCGGTGGTTTAGGCAGGCCTGAAAAGTGCTCATTAATCACTGAAAGCCTCTGTTCTCGATAGTTAAAAGGGAAATACAAAAGCCCAGTTAACCACCGAAAAGGTTTCTACGTGGAAAAAGAAAATCTAGTACTTTCGCACGTTTCGGTTGTCAGTTGGTGCAATCATAAAACGGTAACCACCAAAAATTGATGGAATTGGTAAGGTAAAATGCTATCATTACACTTGATCGGGTTTTGATGCTCTGTAGTCCTTTCAAACCACCACTTGTCATTTCACATGAAAGCTTGGCATAACACAGAAATTGATGAGTTGATTTTCAGCTAACTATATTGTCGATGCACATGGCCTTTCATAACTTCAAGTCCTGAGAAGATTTGCTCATAATGACTCCACCTAGCCATGTTTTCAAATCCATTGATTTAGCAATTAAGTCCAAAGTTTTGTGCAATCCCATGATTTCATCATCAAACCCAGTCTGCAGTCAATTATCATTTCGCCATATGAAGCTCGAGTTCTGTTGCTGGTCACCAATCCATCTGTGATCCAAATTCGAGAAGGCCCGAGTCTTCAGGTAGCATTAGATTCTTTCAAGCCTGAGTTCAATTATATCTGTTGCATTAAGTTGAGTTCTCAGCTATAATCAAGCCGGCATTTGTTATTAGAATCTGTTGAAGATTTGGTTTATCAAACTCTAAGTCATCCTTGCTATGTGCCTTATAACTTGACATACACCCTCTATGTCCTCCAAAATTTAAGTGTTTTGTCTCCCAGTTCGCAAGTTTTTGGCTAAATTGCAAGAACAGTCAACCAACTCATCAGATGCCGAAAGCTGGGACAACTTTCAGGTCTGAGTTAGATGGAACATGGTATCTAGAGGCACACCCTAAGGTAGCTGACTTTTTCAAACTGGTTGGCGTGTTCTCATACTGTGCGAAGCTTGAAGACTTTCACCAACAGCGCTCTGAAGCATTTTCATTATCATATGATGGGAGGATAGCTATTATAGGTAGGGAGGAATTCATGGTAGATGAAGCAGCCATCACTGAGATTATTGGTCTCCCTAGGATAGGGGAATGTTGGTTCAAGACCACTCTACCCTCAAACATTGAGCTCAGGTCATATTTACAACCTCAACATAAGGATCTCATATGGAAGAAAGACATACCAATGTCGTTTCTTGAGCCTAAATGGAAAGCTTTGTTGAAGGCAATTTTTGTATACATTACCTGTGAAGGCAGGTATAACATGGTTATGTCCTACCATTTCAAACTGTTGAATCATTTCACAGGCATATCACCCATTAATTTACCCTTCTACCTGCACAAAGCTCTCACAAAAATGGCTAGACAAGTCAAGGCGAGGCCTACCAAAGTGGCCAGCAGGTTGTCACACCAAGGATTGATTACACTCATTGTTAAAGAGTCCTTGAAGAAGAAACAAGTGGACTGGAATTACTTCCTATTTTGGAATGAGTTCCAAACTAATTTTCAACAGGATGAAAAGGGGAAGAAGTTTGCTGCTAAGAATTCCATCACCCCTAAGAGCAGCCCAAGAAAAAGGAAGGCTATCTCACCTCCAAGAGAGCCGACATAATCATCCTCTGCCAAAAGAAAAATAACCAAAAGAAAATTACAGTTTGGTAAAGAGGGTGAGCAGACCGAGGATCTTGTTGAAGGAGATAACCCTTTGAACTTACCGTACAGTGACTCAGAGCCAGAGCAGGAATTAGCAGAGATACAGGGTGATGAACAGGCTAAGCAAGTTGCAGAAGATTATCCCAACTTGCCCTCACCAACTCCTCTAGATGAACATAGTCAACCATTAGCAAAAGTTTCTTCAAGCAAACCTAAAGCACCCAAAACTCAGAAAATCAATAAACTTCTGAAACAGATCTATGAGATGGAAGTGTTAGAAAGAGTCATTAAAAAGACAAATGCAGAGTTGACTGAAAGAAATGCAAAACTTTATAACATGAACCAAAGTCTCAAAGAAAATCATGATAAAATCAAGGACAGGAACAGGGTGCTTCTAAGAGAGAATATGAAGCTATACAGGCAGCTTAGAATTTTGAGGCTATAGTTAAAATAAGCTCAACCTCCAACACAAGATCAAACAGGTTTGGAAACCCTAGCCGAGTTAGATACAACAATGGTGGATATACCACAGTCTTCAACACATCAAATTAAAGCTCCTAGATCTGTACGAGGAAGAGCAACATCATCAAGGAGGCCTTGAACACTCAGCAAAGCATCAAGGTAATCAATTTTTGCAATTTTGAAGTTTTGGACAAAGTTAAGTTTTCGGTGGTTTAGGCGAACAGGACGATTGTTCATTAACCACCGAAAACAGAGCTTTCGGTAGTTAATACACCCATAATTCCTCTCTGTTAACCACCGAAACCTGTCACTGGCCAGAGAAAGCTAAATTTTGCACAGATTGAGGTTTTACTAATCTGAATCATTTGAAAACACTTGTAATGGATAGATGTTGAATTATAGAGTCAGATTCAAGATCCATTTTTAGTGTATAAGGATTAGAAAAGGTATCCAAGTTGGTTTTGGTACCTATTTTGGTGGCAACAAATTAGGATTTTTGCACAACT
>ML814766.1:44335-57224 GCA_009831015.1 Picea engelmannii | reverse complement strand
TGACAAACCGACTGCTCCAATGGCTTCAGAGCGTCCCAAAACCCCTGTCTGGGCTCTTTTGGCACCTCAATCGGTCGAAAAATGAAGGAGTTATGCCTCCTGGAAGTCCCTCCTTCAAGCTTGTTGTCTCTGCATCTACAAAACGCACCCTTTCTTGAATGAACCTGGCTCACACGCATTTTAAAGCGTGAAAACCCAACACCAGGCACAACCACGCCAATGGTACAAACCATAGAATGGTTAAGGGTGCGCCAGCCCCTAACCGCCTCGGCACCTGGGCGTATGGCGCATAGGACCGCGCGCTGGGCTAAAAGGTGGTTAATTCGTTTTAAAACTACCCGCACTCCACACATGGTCATATGGTCAATAGGCATACGACCAAAAGATAAGTTTCAAATCACGCGCATATATAATTGTTGGTTACATTTCATATGGCACGGTCATATAGTATTGCAACGACCACGGGTCGGGGCTAAGCCCTGACCCGACCCCCCGTCGGATATTACATTGTTTTTAATTCAAATATAATCAAATGGATATAGTTTACAACGTATGACCGGTGGTCCAATGGTTCGGTGGCATTTTCAAAGGCTCTATTGTGGAGGGAGGTCCGGGGGTCGAACCCCGCGGACTCCCATAGTTTTTACACAAAACCAATCAACCAAACAGTGAGTGACACGTGGTGCCCATGGATTGGGCCACATGTCCTCACACTATTCGCCACCATCGGACACGTGTCAGCTCCTGACTCGCTATCTGTCAACCAACCAAAATCTGCCACATCACCACTGTATGGTCGTATGGTCTGTACTGTCCTACCACGTCAGACTGTACGGACTGTATGGACTGGTACAGTCAGCATCAAATTTTTTACTTGTTTGGCTTGGTGAACAGATCGTGATATATTCTCCATACGGAGTCCATTTGACAAAGTAAATATATCGCCGGAATCAAGAAGACGAGACGGACACAATGGCACTGTTTTCGTCGCATTCCGAGCACTTTGAAATTTGAGCAAAATTTGATCCCCTGATCAGATATTCACCTGTGTTTCCTCATCCAGAACACAGTCGATGTCAAAGTCTCCTATTCTTTCTTTGATGCATTCTTTTTCTTTAAATATCTCTGATAATCTAACATGTTGGTGGTCATTCAAGGTTTCTTTCATCTGTAGCAATACCTTCTCTGATTCTTTATAGGGTTCTACCTTAGGGTTTTCCTGGTTCAGATTCATTCTTTCAAGCTTGGAAATCATTCCAGGGAAATCCAATACTTCATGGTCCATAGCTCTGCAACAAACACAACTAGGTCTTCTCCAAGGGCATTCCTTAGAAAGATGTCCTGGTTTTCTGCAATTGTAACAGAGGGTTAATCCTCTCTTTCTTTTCAATGATCCCCAACTTCTCTTGTACTGCGCGCTTGGATCATAGGAGATAACCTGCAACAAATTCTTTCTAGGATCCTTCATCCATTTTTTAGTCCAAACATTCTTTTTATGCATAGGTATAACATATTTTTCACTATTCTTATCAGATCTATTCATATCAAGCCTTCTTTCATCTATCAGTGCCCTAGTTTTCAAGCAAGGACAAAATCTATCAAATATACCTAGATCCATACTTTAGAAAAAAAAAATTCACTAATATTACTTTTACAAAGCACAAAGCTTTCAGATCTAGAAATTTTCTACTATTCTTACCTTTATCAAAGCACAGAGCTTACAGATCTTACCTCTTTTCCCTCAAATCTGACCTCTTTTCTTCAGATCTGTCCTTCCTCTTGGAACAAAGCTTCACAGGTCAAGTAAAATGTTGTGCACTAGGGCAACATATCTTCACACAGATCTTTCATAGTTTTAGGTCAAAACTTTGCACAAAGCTTCTTCTTCCTTAGTTCCCAGCAATCACAGTTTTAGGTCCCGGCAACGGAACCATTTGTTGGCACAAAGGGGCAGACCATGGGTTCAACGCTACAATAATGCACCAACAAAAACCTAACTATCGGCCCTTTCGGCAACACCTGCGAAGAAAATGAAGTCTCACCCAAGGTAGAGGTAGGGGTGGTTGCAATACTCAGGTGTCTGCAACCTTATATGGGACAAAGATCTGTGATTAAAATACTTAAAAAGCACTTAGCACCGTTAGTTCCACAATATGCAATCAATAACCACTTCGTTGATAAAACAGAGCTTCGCAGCATTTATAATGATCTAACGTATTCAAGCACTTAGCATAGGTAAAATAGATCAAATTTGGTAGTTCAAGCATTGAGCATATTCATATATATCAGATCTAACATTCTACACATCATTAGCACTAAGCATAAGAAAATCTTATCTAATCCTCTCAAGCACTTAGCAAAAGGAGACATAAACACATTAAGACAAGCATGAAGCAAGACAACACAGTGTTTACGTGGTTCACCCCCACCCTGGGGCTACGTCCACCAACTCTTCTTCTTTATTAGCTTCTTCAATAGGTTACAAGCACACAGCCTCAAAACCCTTACTCCACACAGGACAAAAGATCTGTGCAGCTTGTTATATCCTTCTTCCTTGTGTTACAACACAAAGCCTTCCACCGTCTATTACAGCCACTTTCACTTAGCTCTGCAAGTTTCTTACAATCATGCACAAATCACTTACAGACCCTTACTTTCACTTATCATACATCACATAGATGTTGATCTATCCTCTATTTGCCTAGATATCTATTTATACATTACAAAATAGGCCTAAGCATGGGTAAAAGCCATGGGTCAACATCCCAATCCCATTACATATTCCCAAAAACCCAAAAAGGACCCAAAGTAGGTCGAGATCCCGTGATCTCCACTTCGTCTGGCGCTCCTCCTTCGATAGGTTGTCGAAGTCCAAAATAGGTCAACATGACCAAGAATCTCCCAAAACTTGGTCAAGGGCCAACAGTCCCATGCTCTCTTTGATAGGGCTTGAGAATCCACTAAGAATGGTCTTGAGAGACAATGTATCATTCTTATTTCCTTCCCTTTGAGCTACATACTTTGACTTTTTCTTCAATGAAACTAATCCACCAATGGCTTCCTTCCAAATACCTATCCCCATTTCCTTCAAATTCACTCTCATTTCTATTCTCCAAGTAGAATAGTTTTCCTCATCAAGGATTGGAACTTCATCATCCATTTGTGTGTCCATGGATCTCCTCCAAACTTGTTAAGGCTTATAGTGAAGGTTGGATCTGATACCAATTGTTGGACACACCTACCACACTTAGAGGGGGCGGTGAATGAGTGTGGGGCTCTTTTTTCAAAAACTTCCCTCTTACGCAAAAATCATTAGTTAACGATCACCATTAACACATTACTCATTGTTGTCATTTATAACCAGTTAGATGTGAACACATATCAGCAGCATATATCAACAATATATCATCAACAAGTCATCACCACAAAGAACACAAGATGTATGTACAATTTTTCTTTTTATTACGGACTACAATCCTTGAGGTTTATCAACAACAACTGAATAGAGTACAACTCTATAAGAGCACTAGTTTTACAATGCAAGACTCGGCTTACACCCTCAGCACCAACTGATATGAGGAAACATTCCTCCATAGATATCAATATGTCATAGGTATGTGACTTGTCAGTAGTGCAGCCTGCGTGTGTACGCGCCCTGGCTCACTACAACCCACATATGTATGCGGCCAATCTATAATGCATCATGCGTATACTTCTGATAAACTAGGGTTTTTCTTTGCTTCACATGCTCAGATCTTCTGCAACCTACAATCACGTTCTCTTATGTCTTTTGCTGTCCAAACTGACCACCAGCCAGTTACAACACATCCAAGCTCTCCAATAGTGTATTCATGCTTCTCAGCCATACAATATGAATGCTACTCAATCATGTATAAGAAACCAGTATACTATAGCCATCATATCAATATTGAATCATAAGAGTGTTTCTCACTCAAACCACATCATAACAGCCATACCAAGATTGCCTTAAGCATTCACTATATAACAAACAAGAATATCCATCAAGACAATAGTATCACCATACCAGAATCTCAGTGGCGGATCTGAGCCCATAGAGTGCAGATCTGGAACCTGCTTCAGTCTTCAACAACCAGTCATCAGCTCAAACACAAATCTCCATGATTTTATCCATGGTATGTGCCATGTCCTCATACAGCCCGTGTGTGTATGTGCACTGGCCTATTACAGCCCGTGTATACCTCAGAAACTAGGGTTTATGAATCTCCGAGACTTTTGTCGTCAAGCTCTCAGACATTGCCGAAACTTTGATGTGTCCATGAGATTCTCCTCACCCTCTCTCTCTTAGAATAGATCTTCAATCATTCTCAAGAGATGCACACAAAAGATACACAAGAGATACTCCCAAAAACAAATGTTTCATTCACAAGAGACCCTAGCCTCTTATTTATACTCTTCATCTTCTAGGTCACTTAACCTATTTTCCTTATTTTAGGGTTAACCACTTTCCATAAATAGAAAGTTCYCCATTGCTTTAACATTTAAATATTCCTTCTTGATTTTGTCACCTCACTTTATCATTTAAATAATCTTTCTTGATTTTGTCACTTCTCTTTATTATTTAAATAATCCACCTTGACTTTKTCACTTTACTTTATCATTTAAATAATAATTTCTTCTTTGCAAGATTTTTGACTTCTTTGACCTTTTGGGGCTTCAAGCCAACATATGAGGGTCCTCAAACTTCRTAAGKCCATACCTCTCAAACCRTGAGGAGTTATGCGATATTCCACATACCACTGGAAATGGCATGATAAGCACTATCCATCTAGGATAGTTTCACCAACAGYTTCATTAATCTTCATCTCATTATTCCACATATAAGCATGAGTTCTCCATCCACACTTCAAGGATAACTCAAMCGTAAAGCATCTTCCCATGAGGGMTTTCACCATAAGGGGACCACTTTGGAGTTCATCCATTTGTGCAYTTTATCAACCATGATAAGACTATAATGATSAATCTAGCTATGCATCATATATCAAGGAAATCACATCGATCCATCTTCATATTTGCATCATGTATCAATGACAACTCATTGATCCATCTTCATCATATCATTGACAACTTATTGATCCATCTTCATCAAGGACAATACTTATTTCATTTTATATCAATTATCAATCAATAAATCCTTTGGCATCAAACAATCAATGACATCAATCAATCAAACCATTGGCATCAATGACAACATGATCCAACAGGAATAACTTATGCATGGGCACCAAATGGCACGAAGGTTCTAACTAGGGCACCCATGTTTGTTAAGCCTCTACCACTTAATAACGACACTTATAGTAGCAGTAAGAAGATTTTGTGTCACTAATAAATGGGTTTGTACCTAAGGAATATGGATCACAGTCATAGGACAATGCAAGAATGAAAAATGGAGTGACAACCTATCCTATATGATGGTAAAAGAAAATACATGTCGAAGGAACGAACAGGTGGTATGACACTAGAAACCGCAAAAATCCTTGACAAAACCACCAAAACCAATTATTTCCACTGTGTTATTAGTCCACAAGGTCAAAAATTAGCACAAACTATATAGAGTGGGTAAAAATTTTCTACTAATAGTAAAAATAGACCATTTTAACATACCATTTGAGTTTTTTCACCCACATAGTCGATTTTAGGCCATTTTTCCCTCGATCTTCAAGTGTATGTTGGGATGGCTACGATCAATAGAATTAGCAACCGTCTGGACCGAGTAAGTGCCCATCCCTTCTACTTCAATTTCATTGATTTGAATTTCAATTTTAGGCCCCATTTTTTTAGTATTAGAGGGCACAAATGTGAATTAGGGAGTACATAGGTGATAGTTCATTGAGTCATGTATACACCCCATATACACAAGAAAATCAAATCCTTCCCACATATATGTATCCCTATCTGCGACTTTTACCATTTTAGCTCGCGTACAATTCCATGAACACATTTTTGACAAGATTTAACTCAAAAAAATGAATTTTCCTTTGCAGGATGGTGATTGAATGGAGGGAGAGGGAGCATTAAGAGATAGATGCAGCAATGGAAAGGGATGCAGGGGCCCAAAAAGTTTTAAAAATATGTGGCCTTTATAAATTTTGGGCTCTCAAATAAATGAGGGCTCAACTGAGGTTACTCCATATGCTCGTAAACTATTGGGATCTGGAGACAGAGGCCTTCAATCTCGATGGGAAACTATTGAGGATTGAAGTGGACAACATATATTTTATCACAGGATTGTCTCGTCGGGTCGAGATAGTGAATTTGAAGGCCCGAGGGGGTTGGGTGTGGTATGACCATGGAGGAGTACATTGCCACCCATTGTGTTGTAGGCACAGATAAAGTAGGGATCCAACTCCCAATCAGAGCGATCGAGAACCTGAGCTTAAATATCATTGTACTTGTTCTTACATGGATTTTTGGGTTAGCCTCATTGCACCAGGAATTAAGGCCACTCATGTTCTATGTGGTGGATTTTTTACAACCCACTCTTTATGACTGGTGTACCTCATTGTTGGCTAACATGAAGAACCAGCTGACGGATTGCAAACAAGGGAGAAAGAGAAATTTCATATTTTCATCCATCTTGTGTATCTTTTTCTTTGACTGGGTTCTAGGATTGAGCCCTAGAGTAGAGATTATTCCACATGGACCACGCGATCCAGCCATGTCACGGTGGACCGATGTGATGAGGCGACTAGGAGGTGGTAGGGTGCCAACCCCCTACAATGATGAGTTCTTTTTCTGGTGGCATTGACATGTCATAGCCATTGACGACTACTCTTATGATGGGATCGACTAAAGAGGGGATCCAGACATGCCTTTTCCACCAGGTTGCGCCTACGGTGATATTGGTAAGAAATGTTTTTATATATTTCATTTTTTTGTGTTTTTTCAAAAAGAATAAAAAACACAAATATTTTTGTATGGTATCAAGTATTAACAATTTCTTTGTCACGTAGATGTAGGTTTGCGAAGGCTAGAGGGATTCCCATGACATCGGTGGAGGAGTCAGGGAGATGAGCATGTGGATAGAGTGTTGCAGAATGTGTAGGGGAACCTGTCTCAATTGATGCACATGATTCCTGCCATAGGCTATGTAGTGGCAGGTGGTGGGTGTACCCTGTGCATGGGTGTAACTCTTCCATCATGTCGCAAATTTCGTAGTGCGATATCATGACACGCATCTTATGCCACAGGCATAGATTCCACGGTCACATATATATCGACCATATATGTATTTTGAGGGTGTGAGCCCCATTTTGTACTATGACACCATATTTTTTTTAAAGATGAAATATAAAAAATAAAAAAAAATTGGTCTTCATCTTTACTTATATATGTTACAATGTATACATGCATGAATGTGTTTTCTTTTCTTAGTTATGTGACAAATTTCAATCTAAAATATAATTAGCATATGAATATGATACATGATTAGAACTTCTAGGTATGTGATTATAAGTAAGAAAATAAAAGTGTCGTTCCAAAATTTGTTCCCGTAGCAATCATCGGAGTAGAGTAGGGTTTCACACACGGTAAGTATCGTTTAACTGACATACGACTAACTAGGAGTCTAGGCAAACCTCTAAAGACCGAAAACCATGTGAAATGGCATCCTGTAATAGTTCTATAATGATGCTATACTTGGCCACATTATTCGTTGATGGATCCAAATGAACGCCACCTGAAGACATCAGTTGGCCATCATGTGAGTAAATGACCCAAGCGGCGGAAGCCATGTTCCGTGTATGACGACTAGCACCGTCTGTAAATCCTAAGTAAATTGAAGACTCCATTGTCATCTATCAACTGAGGGAAAACTTGATAAGAAATTCGATGACACAAAGGAAAATATATATATACACTAAGATAGACTAGTATACAGAAGTTCATGCCCAAGCTTGAGGGATTACGCGTAATAACTTTTAAGCTAGAACCCATTTTTGGGCTCATCAAGCATATTCCCTTCATAATCTTCCAGTTCATTGGCTCCTTTCTATAAAAGACGTCGCATGATATAAGGACCATGTCACATGGGGTTAACCTTGCCTGCCCCCAATGGTTCTTTGGATTGGTCATACAAGAGAACCAAGTCACCCTCAACGTACTACCAAGGACAGACATACATATCATACCGAACCTTAACACGTCATTTATTTTCTTCGATATTTGTAGATTAATCTCAACACTACTCATCGAGATGCTCTAGGTGCACAAGCCATTCTTCAAGATCGGATGTGTCAGGAAGGAGCTCAATTTCCAACTTGAGGGAAGGGATTTCACATTCAATCAGAAGAATCGACTCCACGCCATGTACTAACTAAAAAGGAGAAAAATCGATGGAAGTCTTTACCAAGGTTTGATATGCCCAAAGTGCAGGGTAGATCATCAAATGTCATTCAGAATTACTCTAGCTCACAGTTTTTTGCAAGATGGTCTTGAGAGATTTAGTCACCGCCTCTACTTGTCCATTTTCCTGGGGGTAATAAGGGGAAGAATGATCTTTATTAAACCCAATTTTTTATGCTAACTCTTTCATCATTTCATTTTGAAAGTGACTGACATGATCAGTGAAAATATCTTTTGGGATTCTGAACTAGGCTATAATTTGTTTGAATACGAAGAATGATGCATTCTTACCATTGGATTTAATCATAGGCATGGCCTCTACCCATTTAGTGAAGTAATCCATGACGACAATGATATGTTGATACCCCCTAGTTAAAGTTGGGTTACAATCCATAAAATATACCCCCCTCTTGGTGAAGGGTCCAATGGTGTTGACTGGGTGAAGAGGGGCTAGATGCAAGGGCATTTTCCGAGTGAACACCTGGCAAGGGTGACACTTCTTGACCGCCTCAACACAATCTTTAAAAATTGACGGCCAAAAAAAATTGGCTCGCAATATTTTTTGGGTTGTTGCAAACCCAGATAAATAACCACCACAAGCCCCACTATGACAGTCATTGAGAACCAAATCAGCTTCCTCGTAAGTCTTCAATGACACAAAATATTATCTACTCCTCAACTATACAAAGTGTCGTCGATGATAAGGTAATTTTTATCCTAATGAGGTATACATCATCGATCGTCTCTCGATAGATGTTGGGATAGCTTCAAGGTTTGAATCTAAATTAGAATGTCTCCATACCAGGGGTTCAAAGACGAGATAAGGAATATATGTTCATCCATGAATGAATCATCATGAAAAATTTCCTCATCTAGTCGAGGGAAGTCAGATATCAACTCGGAAAAAACTAGCCATTTCTTAGACTTCGTCGAAGAAAAATCGAGATCAAATTCTTGCAAAATAACAATCCACTTATTTTATTTTCCCCCTATGATACGCTTGGTGAGGATGTATTGAAATGGATTGATATTTGCAACTATGGTATTTTTTCAAGGTAATATATAATGTAATAATATTTGAACTGCATGTACGGCAGCCAAGGCTAGTTTTTTATACGTGAGAATATTTAAGTTTAGGACCGACTAAGTTTCTACTAAGAGAGTAGACAATGTGCTCATGGAGCTCATCATCCTCTTAAACTAGAACCATACCAACAATCCCTTCAGACACAGTGACATAAAGAAAATAGTATCTATTGTAGTTCGGAGGCTTCAGCAGAGGTGTCGATACCAAAGCTTTCTTAAGAGCATCGAAGGATTCCTAGGATCGCTCATCCCATATAAATGAAGTATCCTTCTTCAAAAGATGCACGAAACACTTAGTTAAATTGGCATAGTTCACTATGAACTGACACAAGAAGTTATCCTTCCCATGTAAACCTTGAAGTTGTTGAATGTTGCGTGGGGGAGGCAATCAAAGTATTTCCTCAACCTTCATAGGATCTACCATGATCCCATGCTCAGATACTAATAATCCAAAAAGATAGCCAAACCTAATGCAAAAGATGCACTTGTGAGGGTTCAAATGGATGCGATAGTAACGGAATCTCTCAAATACTAATAAAAGGTAAGTGGAGTGATTTACTCTCTTGCAAGAGTGAGCAGCGAGAACATCGAGGTAAGATTCAACAATATGCTTGAGATCGGGAAAATAAAATTTCATGGCACGTTGGAAGGCTGCTCTGGCGTTTTTAAGGTCGAAAGGAATTTTCCGGTATGCAAAATCACCCCAAGGAAAAATAAACGCCATCTTATGTTGATCCTCGGGTTAGATTACAATTTGATTATACCTAGAAAATTCATCCATAAAAGAAAAGACTTTGTTTCTTGCACACTCATCAAGAATCTAGTCAATGCAAGGAGTCAGGAAGTTATCTTTAGGACAATCCTTGTTCAGTTCTTGAAAATCCATACATACATGGATGGTTCCTTGTTTTTTATTCACGGGAATGGGTTTAGACACCCATTCAGTCAAGGGAATAGGGTAGATGAAACCAGCATTAAGTAGCTTCTCTACCTCTACCTTAATAGTAGGGGCCTTCCTAGGATTAACAACTCTAAGACATTGTCGAACAGGGATATCATCTGGATAAGTCTTGATCTCATCTTCAAAAATGTTGGGTTCGATCCCTAGCATCTTTTCATATGACCAAGCGAATACATCACGAAATTCTTTGAAAAGATCAGTGTAGATCTGAATTTCTCTAGGAGAACAATCTGCACTGATATATATATGTTCTCAACTTTGCCAGGAATTTGAGAGATGTCGATCATGATGGTAGGAGAAATATTCTACATGTTTCCTTTGGCATAAATACCATGCATATCTAGCGAAACCACAACATGACCGACCATCTCACTCAAGGTAGATCTAAAGTCATCTTGTTCAATCCTAACAAGCTCTAGGAGGAAATAGGAGTGATGATGCATATCATCCCAAGCCCTATCGGGACCATAAATGGCCTCTAAGATGGCTTCATCCAAGGTTAAAGTATCGTCAAGGAAATCATGTGAAAAATAAGATTGGATGGCCCATAAGAGCTCGAGAATAGGATCATCCTTGTCTGTCTATGAGGAGAAAGAATCTGAGTCAGTAATAGTGTTAAGAACATACTGATATGTAATTTCTACCACTGACAGTGGCATTGCCATCCCAATGTGTGACTAACCTTCGCACGACATGGTCGGGGGAGGTAGGGTCCAAGCTTTTTTGAAATATGAAGTAAGGAAAGGAATGGACCTCATCGACGATGAAGACTCACTGGAAATGACATGAATGTGATGAATTGGTTCCATGAAATCAAAGCTATCCATGAGACAGGAATACATTTTGACACCAACATCCTCAGTTTCCTACTGAGAATTGTCGATCACATGGATCCAAGGTACAACTGATGCACTAGGAATAGCCTACGTAAAGGACAATTGATCAATCATCACTATTTTCCCTTCATGAGGAAAACATAAAGTGCAGAAAATGAACGACACGATTGTTTTCATGGCATAAGTCCAATGACGCCCTAGTAGTAAATTATAGTCAAGAGGTGCATCAACTATCTTGTCATCAACCTCCATTGTCTTTCCACCTAACTCGACCAGAAAAGAGGGAAGAATTACGTGGGGTCGGAACAAACACCCATCAAAATCAATCAACATAGTCATATATTGGGATAGATTCGGAGAACCAGTGGCTTTCCAACATGTTAGGGAAATCATGCATTTTGCAATACCTTCATCAATTACAGTGTGTTTGATGGTAATGTTTGTGTAATCCACATGGATTTGAAAGGCCACATGGTAAGGTAAGCAAGGCCTAAAATCCATGACGTCAAACTTAATAACCTTCAAGCCACACGAGTCTAGAGATCCTAGAGAAAATAACAAGGTGCTCCTCTGTGAAGGACATGTCTAGAGAACCTCCAAATACGACATCGCATAAGGGGTTTGACCCTAATATTTGACGATCAAATAATTATGGACAACTATGGTATTAGGATTTGTGGGCAGAGTGTTTCAGTACTCATTTCAAAATATGAGGCAGAGGTTTCAAATTTTCAATCTGCAAGGGTGTTTCCAGAGGAGAAGGAGACTCTGGACCTACAACAATCTATGAAGAATCGTAATCACGAGATCGAGTGACTACATCAATCTGAGACTTGACCATATTGATACATATATGGCCACCTTCATGTGCTGAGGGGTTTTGACTCCCGCTCAATGCATTTTTGGTTTTGGGAGCCCCTGAGGCCATGTGCTTATTATGTGGAAATGGATTGGTCAGCACAGTGGGCGGCTATGATAAGAGCCTCAAGGCTTCCTTAATTTTGGGGCATAGGTGGGTAAGGTGTTTACAAAGTTTACAAGGAAACTTCACCTTCCATTTTTCTTTCTTTCCCTCACCAACATTATTAAATTATATATCATTGTCAGTGTCATCCTTAGATTTGTTATTATTTTTCCCACCCTTACGATTATTACCTTGTTCTTTCCTTCTATTCCCTCTTGGTTTCTGGTTACCATTTGGATTGGCCAACGACTGTGCAGAATACACATTTGTCGACTAAATGGGAGTGGAGGACGAAGTTGAAGCTTGTCCTGCTATAGGCTGGCTTAGAGACAAATATTTCACCTGGTTCATCACCAAATTTGTAGACTTAGTATTTGTAGAGCCTATGATGCCATCGGCATGAGGCCCAAGATTTTGTCTAGGGTCATAGTTAGACCGCGGTGCGTCGGGAAGAATTTCATACAACATCCCAGATTGAGAATATGTGAGGTCCAATTGTTGGGATTTGAAGATAACTTCTTCCTCAGATGTTACTCTGGATGTAGAGACATCCTTCGAAATATAAGGCAATAAGGACTTAAGAAACCATTCCAACAAAAACTTAGGAGGAATGTAGGCTTTGATCAACCTCTTTCATCTACGCCCCTCTTGGATATGGTC
>ML814765.1:138189-150303 GCA_009831015.1 Picea engelmannii | reverse complement strand
TAATGAATAAATGTTGAATGCTAATTGATGAGTTTTTGTGCAAGAGGAAAGTTTTGGGAAAAAGAGCCCCACACTCATTCACCCTCCCCCTCTAAGTGTGGTAGGTGTGTCCAAAAATATATGTGTTCATGTTTCCATTACTTAATTGAGTTGAATCCCAATTGTACTCCTTATTTCTATGTTTTTTGCTATGCTAATTTGTTGCCAAGTTTGAGTAAATCCAAAAAGTGTTGTTTTTATTCCTACACATGGAATGTATAGGCTTGTGAAAAGGTATTCATTGCTAAAGTTGTTACCATAAGATATTTAATTATATGATCCCATACCACAACCTCTATAATAATCACTATCTTTGAATCTACATCAATCTTTTTTCTCTCATGAGTTTGTCTCGCACTTATTTTTTCTTACTATTCTAGTAAAAAACTTCTCAAATGACAACAGGCTCTTTAGGTTCACTTGAACACCCTAGCTCCATTCCTTTTGGGAAATGCCCACCTTTTTTTATTGACATATGAGGATATGTATCTATGGTATGAACAAAATACATGAGCATATGATTATAGGTTCCTTTATTATAAGCTCCTCCTGTCTAATTATATGTATTTTCTTTTCTCTTCTCCTTGTTTCATTTCAAGTATTTTTCTTTTTTTATCCTTTAAGCCTCACCTTCGATCTTCAACTAGACATTTTTTTCTTCCTCCTTCTTAGAATCCATTTTAGATTTGGCTTCTATCAATGTTTCATCGAAGCCTACACAGGAGACCTAGCTAAAGCAAGTACAAAAAAATCTTATCAAGAAAGGATGAGAGATTCAATATGGAATAATGAGAAAATATATTCACACTACTCCAATGAGCTAATCAATGATAGATCATTGTGATGATGATGATGATGATATTATGGTAGCTGTGGGAGGTATTTACATCCACGTGTAAACCTGATGAGAATAGAATATTCCAGGAAGCAAGAAGAAACCCTAATGAGTTGGATAATAACCCTATAAGACAAGTCGACTCAAAAGGATAACTAGTATTAGGTTATTAGCCTACAAGAGAAGAAGTCGACCAGAAGAAATATTATATACTATGTAAATAGACACCTAGAATGAGAAGTCGGCCCAGTCAGTTAGCTAGAATTAGTATAAATATAGGAGGCCAGTCTTCATTCTGGCAAGCATTCTCATAATTGCATAGCAACACTTGTGCACACTGCAATTGCCCAGTTTGTGCGCAGGTTTAGAGGAGAGTTGTCGTTGCAGCTGTTGCAGCTAGAAGATTCTATTTTGGCTTGGACTATCTCTTGGTTATGGTTTGGACTATCTGATCAGCTCTTGTTTGGTGTGTTATCCTTGGGGAAAGGTGTGCTACCCTTTGTTTTGCTATCTAGCCTAGGTTTTTATTCCGGAGTGATTCTCTATCAAGGTTAAGGTGTTGGGAGAGTGGCTTCGGCCTATGGTTGACCAAGTCAAAGAAGCCATGACTTACTCTATGAAGCTAGAAAATAATTTAGATGGAGATTCTAACTTCAGAATGTGGAAGACAAGGATTGACCTCATCCTTGCCAAGAATAAAGTGTTGGATATCGTGAAAGGAAAGATCGTGAAACAAAAGTTTGAAGAAGGAAAAGAGAAGGAACCACAGAACGTTGCAGTTATGGAGAAGTTCAAAGACGGTGACATCAATTCCATGAGTATCATAGTGGACTCTATAAAATATCACTTGATACCCTACATCTCCCACATATACTCATCGAAGAGGATGTACTATGTCCTAACAAACCTCTTATCAGTCAGAAACATTGGATAAATAATGAGTCTGGAGAATGAGCTCCGTGACATGAAGATGAATGATGATGAAAGCATAACATCATACTTTGTGAGAATATCTCAGTTAAGAGATCACCTACAAGCTATTGAAAATATCATTTCAGAGAAGGAATTGGTAAACATAGTACTCAATGGTCTTCCCAAGACATGGGATGCATTTTCCGCAAGCATGAACACAAGGAAGGAGTATCCTACATTTGAAGAACTCTGGACTTGTTGTGCTCAAGAAGAATCCAGGATCAGTGCAAAGGAGAAACCCAAAAAGAAGTACGATGATCAAGCCTTCATAGCAAGATTCAAGAATTCCAGGAACAAAAAGAAGTTTGGTTCAAGGAGGAAGCCAAATCAAGAGAAAGATATTTCATAAATACAATGCTTCAACTATCGAAAGTATGGTCACTACAAGAATCATTGTCCCGAGCTAAAGAAAAGGAAGGGGACACATGAAGCATTAGTTGCCAAAGAAAAGGAACCTAATAAGAATACCAAGCAGGATAAAACAAACTTCTTCTTCTAAAGACAAGGTAACAATATTTCTTGTACATATCTTGTTTTCATAGTCTATGTACATATCTTATATATCTATCTCTTAGAAGATAATATGTTCCAAGAAGAACTACCTATGGAAGAACAACAAAGATAAGGATTGCTATCATTATACAAGTAAGGTAATACACATGAAAGGATGAAATACATCAAACAAATCATGTGGAAGCTATTACAAGATAAGTCGAAATCAGAATCAATCCTAAAGAGACTTAGAAGAAGCAAAGACATAAAGAAGTCAGAAATCAAGAGGAAATTGGACAAAGACTTATGACACTTTACAGAAGACAATAAGGATGCAAAGGGAAGCATGGACTCTGTTAGACGGAGGGAGCCAATTATATATTTGTAAAAGAAAAACATGCACTCATACATGAAGCAAGGATTAGGAGGGAGCTAATCCTATGATCCATTGAAGATGATGAAGTATGTATCCATGGTAGCATCCATGAAAGGCAGTACATGTTCAGTTTGACCTCAAAATAATTCTTCTTCAAAGAGAAGCCTTAAAGTATCCATGGTTTTCCATTCACATCCGTGATCCTATGATGAAAGGAAGAAGTGGAATATTTAGGGCATGGAATCTATAAGAAACTCCATGGTGTTGAAAAGTCAACAAGAAACATGTGTCTAATTTACTTTTCCCTTAAATAAATTGGACAATAAATATTAATATATTATCTCATAATTACTTGAAATAATTAATTGAAATGGAAAATTAGTTAACTATGGGAAATTCGAGTTCAAAGGTTGACTGATAAGACATGGAGGTGACTTGAAGTTGTAACAGAGTTATAAGTGTAGTTATGAGAGTTGTGAAGTAGTTTAAATTAGTTAAGTGAGTTAAGCCCAATTGTACTAGTTGTAACTAAACTTGCATTAGTGAGAGTTCAGTGAATTAATTATTAATTAATTCAAAATCAGTGAACTCACATGCAACTGAAGATTCACCACGGTTAACTACATGCATGTCACATCCAGTGGAGACCTAGTTGAGATAACAGGTGAAAGGGACAGTTTGGCTATCAGTTGTGATTTGAGTGAAGTGCACTCATGCAATCACACATGCAGTGTATATTCTCATGAGCATGTGAAAACTAGGCAATTTTAATTCATTGTGCGAATTCTAATTGCAAGGATTGTGCAGAGGATGCAGATTGTCTGGAGACAGAATATTGGCACATGAATTTGTCAATTTTTGTATGACAGTGTGAGACGATTGTATTGTATTGAGAGATATTGGATTATAGTTTTGTATGATATTGTTTCATGATCCATGATATACATAATATATGATAGTGGGGTTTTTAGCTTTACACTTTCCCTATAAAACTTATGTGTTATGTGTTCTTGATATATTACTTTGTGATCGTGGTTTAAATTTCCACAAGAATATTAGTAGAAGTGATTTTGTATTTAATAGTGGCATATAATTGTTAGATCGGAAGAATCACAGGAAATACATTAATTGTATTGAAATTTCTACATGGTATCAGCGCCACAAAAGTGAGGTGCAAAAATAATAGTATTTTTGCAGGTCCCGTCTCTTGTAGGGTGCAACGACATAGTACTGAAAGGAGAGATGTGAACCTCCCTTAGGATTCTTGCAGGATGCTTAAAGGAGAGGTGTGAACCTCCCTTACCCCACAGTGAATTGCAGTGCGAACTCTCTCTTAAGGTTCGCAGGCTATACACAGGTGAGGTGCGAACTTCCCTCAGGATAGTAATTGGTCAGGTGCAAACCTCCCAGGGCAAGAAGGATTGTAGAAGTTGAGTTTGTGGTTGGATAAAATTTGAATTTGCAGAAGGAATTTCTTGGTGCTACAGTTGATTCAAGATCAAAATGGCTTTCAATGGCTTGAGGTTGGATTATGCACTCGAGGGTAGCTCGAACTACATTGCTTGGAAGGCCAGGATGGAGGCAATACTCGAAGAAAATGGCCTGAAGGAATACATTGATAGAGATGTTCCTAAGCCGGATGCGACAAACATTGCAAATCTTGATGCATGGAAAAAGAAAGTGGCAAAGGAGAGGAGGATTTTGTTGGAGGGAGTATGAGACCACATTGTCTCAAGTCTCCATGGGAAAACCACACCACATGCAATGTGGAAGGTTTTGACGGATCTGTTCCAAAACAACAGCGACCATAAGAAATTGGCACTCAAAGATAAACTCAGGAAGATCAAGATGGAGAAGTTCGAATGCATTCCAAAATATCTCACGAAGTTTTTCCAATGTCAAGATGAGCTTGGAAGTGTGGGAATAATAGTCGTTGTTGATGATTTGGTGAGCTTGGCGCTCCTAGGACTTCCCAAGAGTTGGCACAGTTATCAAGACTCTATCAATGGAAGGGAAACATTATCAGATTGGGAACGACTATGGTTGGATCTAGTGCAAGAGGAGTTCAGGTGGAACACCAGAGATGGATCTTCATCAAAGCGTGATGATGAATAGGATTGTGCTTTGACTGCCAAGGCAAGGAAAGGGAAAGGGAAGAAATTCCATTCAAAATCCAAGTCTAAAGTCAAGAAGCTGGATTTGTCCAAAGTGAAGTGTTTTCACTGTCACGAACATGGGCATCTCGCTACTAACTGTCCGCAGAAGAGGAAGAACAAGAAGGTTGTTGGAGTTGCAACTGGTGAGGCTCTTGTCTCGCAATTTGAACTTGAATTCTCTTTGATCGCATGCATGGATTCAAGTGCATCAGGATTGGTGTGGTATTTGGATAGTGGTGCTTCCTACCACATGACGGGAGATAAAGAATCTTTCAGTGACTTGGTGGAGAAAGATCTCAGAATGCATATAGAGATGGGCGACGATGGACGATACAGTGCAATTGGTATTGGTACCATTACCTTTCAGAGGGAGTCAGGTAAACCATTTCAATTGAAAAATGTTATGCATGTTCCGGGTCTGAAGAAAAACCTGGTATCAGTCGCAATGTTGGAGGACAGAGGCTATGACGTTGTTTTCAGCAGTGGAAAAGATTTTTTATGACATAAAGCAACGGGTCAAGTCAAGAAGATAGGGATTCAAGTTAAGAATCTCTACATGCTGGAGGTAGATGGTTGCAGTGCCATGGTGGGCAAGGAAGAAAAAGTGGTGAGCCAGGATGAGGGAAAATTATGGCACAAGTGTTACACATCATTTTCTTCATCCCTATGACCGTTAATGATGTAAACCTATTTGTTGCCTTCAGAGGGGTCAGTGGCCTGAGTTCCCGAAGAGAGAAGGGAGAAGAACTTTTCCTGAGAAAAGAAGTTGCATTTTCCCTTGTAAAAACCCTGTAAAAAAGGAAGTTCGCAGGTTTCTATATAGGCAGGGTGCGAGAATGCCTGATTCTCATAGGTTGCACCATAGCTAGGGTGCGAGATGTTCACAGGTTGCTCTATAGGCAGGGTGCGAGAATGTCTACACGTGGGAAAAACAAGCGTTTTCTCGAATCTTCTAGAAGGAGAAACTTCTATGGTGAGGTGGCATCTAAATGGTTTGGATCTTACTCGCTTTCATGATTTAGTGGGATCATCCTAACCTCCTCACCTTATCCTCTTCAACTTATAAAAGGAGAGGAGTTCTCATGGAGAAAGTTAGCTTTGGTTAGCTTTGGAGCTTTTGGGATTAGCTTGGATTGGATTGAGCTTTGGAGATTTTTAGCTTGGCTAGATGAGCCACTTTGTCAAGATATATTGTGAATGTTATCAGATCTGTGCTCTCAGAATTCTTGGAGTGAAAGTGTGTGGGGAACGAAGGAAAGTTGGAAGGGACCTTACGACATCAAGGCCATGGTTGTAATCTCTCTTTCACATTTAATATGATACAATAATATGATTCTTTCCTATAAAGCTTGTTGTGTTTTATTGTATGAGTCCTTGATCACATACATAGGTTTATATTGAGATTATGTTATTACTATCACTTTGGTTGGTTGTTTTCTTTTGCAGGATCATCATTGTATGAGCATTGGAATGGAGCTAGGATGGTGATGGCGAGAGGAAGAAACATTTAAACAGTATGTCACTCATCCCTCTTTAGTTAGTAAATTCAATATTTAAAACTTAAGGAAAGCGTCATGTTCTGGTGTGTTTTGTTCTAGATCTAGGTGGATCTAGGGAGATCAATTAGTGTCTGCACCTACCGATTTGTCCGATAAAAAAATTGGCGACTCCATTGGGGATCGGATTGTTTCCTAGTTAGTTTAGTTTCCCTTGCTTTGATTGATTGTTTTCTGGTCTCTGAGTCTGTGGGAGATCCATCCAGACTCTCTGGATCTGAAAGTTCACTCAAATTTAGTCCTTTTTCAAAAATTTTCTTGTTTACAGACATTCTCGCACTGTACCCTTTAGTGGCCTGCGAGAAACACCTGAGTTCGCACCCTGGTGTTAAGTCCAGTGCGAACCCCTCGCAGTCAGCCTTTGTTCACTTTAAAAGAGAACTTTTGGTTTGGGTTTTTTTGTTTTAAGAAAGTTCATTATTGCTTTTAGTGAAATTTTTGAAACAAAAAGATTTAATTTCTTGCTTTATATTAGATTGGGGGCATCCTTGCATTTCAAGTAGAAAAATTGCATGATTCTTGGCATTTTTTGATGAATCGTGCATTTGTGTTCAGTACCTTTTTCTCATTTCTTGAGAATCTTGATATTGATGAGTTTAATATATTTTGGGACATCGTGCATATTGGAATGATAAATGTTTTCTCCTTCTCATAGCATAACTTTCATCGAAATGAAAAGATTGCATCTTCATATCTTTGCATAATTTTTTATTCGCTCAAAACACCGTATTTTTCACGTCATTTTCCTCTTGAGTAACAACATCCATAAAATAAAACGCTTATAAAAATTGATTAGATATTTTTTATCTTTTCTGGTAGCAAACCTACATTAGATTAGTTGTAGGGCTTTGGAATAGGTGTGAAAGATAACTTTCCAAAGTTGCAAACAAACATAGAATCTTGAGTTAGGGAGCGGTTAAATCCACTTATTACATTTTGTCCTGGGAAGCCCTTCTAACACAAGGGTTAATCACGAGGTCGCATTGAGACTGACAAAGTTACTCACCCTGCTTTGTTGGTCTTGGTGTAGAGGTTGCGCATATTATGGGGGTCGCTTGAGAGGTATACCCACAATGATGAGTGGAAGCCTTTCGAGTTGATTTCGGGCTAGATACCCTGCCCTTGCACGTGGATCAGACTGTCGATTGTTTCCCCATGCATCATTGTAGTAATTGGTAACCTTAGTGGCCTATCTCTCTAGGTTCTTTACACGAGGTAACTATGGAGGGGCAAGTCTTGACGGTACCTGGAATCGACGTTGGCCAAACTCACTTGGGCTCCTTGGAGGGTATACCCACGATTATGTGTGGGATCTTGCACCAGGGTGTAATTCCGTTAAGTAGGTCGTCAATGTAACTTTTCCACCCTCTCTATCTCAACCCTTTCTTACATTGTTCCTGCGACGTTGGATTTCATCACCAACTAGTGTGTTCATTGTGATAAGGTTTTGTTTGTTTGCTTGCTTCCTAGATTTTTAGCGTGTGCTGTTTGTTTTCCCTAGCAGACTCTAGGTTGGATTTATCTAATGGCATCAGTTCCTGGAATGACCAATGAAGGAACCCTTGCTCCATGGGAACCTTTTATTTTTCCTTCCTATGGAAACATCGGTCCTCCTCACATCGCTACTTTGAGCCTTCCAGGTCTCACTATTGGATTGTCGGTGTGGTTGTTTTCCACTCAAGTAATCCCGAATGCCGCAAGTGCTTCGGTTGTAAGCACTTCCCCCCAAGGACATCAACCTCATGTTGATCCTTCACCATCTTCACCAGTAAGGTCTTCTTCGCCTTCTTCGCTTGCAAGGTCACCTTCCATTTCATCTTCTTCGTCGAGCAAAAGTTTTGAAGCTAGTAACTCGGTGAATAATAAGAATAAGAAAAGGAAGAATAAGAAGAAGAAAATTAAGCAAGGATCCAAACCTCCAACCACTGTCAAACATGTTGGAAAACAACCAGTTACTGTTACTCGTGCTGGGAGTGTTGATGATGTCAAGATAACCCAAACAACCCGTAAGCCCAAGTACCCTTGCAGGCTTTGTAAGGGTAGCCATATTCTTAAGGATTGCCCTAGTCTATCCAAGGTTATAGAAGTATGGTCTACACACCCTGACCAACCCATGTCATCAGCCTCTAAACAATTTACTGATGACCTCCCGTCAACTATTCATGATACGGTTGGGAAGAAGAAAAGTAGAGTCAAGTTCCCGTGTATGTTATGCAAAGGGAGTCATCTAACTCATCTTTTCCCTCATATGGAAAAAGCCTCGAAATTACTGGAAGACATGACTGTTTCACAGCCTCAACTCCTAGCTGCTTATCGCAAGCTTTCTCTCAACCCACCTGTAGTTGATGGAATGATCACTTTGGTCCCTTCACCAGTCAATCCGGTTGATCATGTCTTCAATCTGGTCACGTCCTTAGTTGAACCAGTTGACAAAGTGGTTGATCCGATACCATCCTCGGTCAATCTCGTTCTCCCCTCAGAGAGAGAAACTAAAGAGGTCGATCCCATCCCATCCTCAGTCGATCCCACTCTCCCATTAGAGAGTGTCACCCAAGTGGTCGATCCGTTTACACCTGTCGACCCCATTCTCCCCTTGGAGAATGAAACCCAAGTGGTCGATCTAATCTCAGCATCGTTCGATCCTACTCTCCCTCTAGAGAGTAAACCTGATACTGCCCATGTTTTTCTCGTTGATACAGACTCTGCCATGTCAGGGGGTATTCCTCCTTCTCCCGTGAAATCCCTCTAAGTAATGAGGCCATCCATTTTGATTGGGGTGTGCTAACTAGAACTCGTCTTCCCTCTCACGTTCCTTTCCAGATTACAGTACAGGTTTGTGGTCGATACATTCCTCAGACACTGATATATGAAGGTTATTCTATTAGTATTTTGTCCTCTATTGCTTGGCAAGCTTTGGGTTGTCCTCCACTTGTGCCGGTTATGCAGAATCTGTTAGCTTTTAACAGAAGAACCAGTCAACCTTTAGGGACCCTTCCTCAGTTTCCTGTAACTTTGGGAGGGAAAACTGTCTTTATTGACGTCATGGTAGTCCAAGACCCCTTGGATTTCTCTTTACTCCTTGGGCAAGATTATGTCTATGCCATGAAATCTATTGCGTCTACTCTTTTTTGTGTGATACCTTTCCCTCACGATGGACGAGTTGTGACTGTTGATCAACTTTCATTCATTGACACTGCCTGGATTGCCTCCCTGAATGGTTCTTATATGCAAATGATATCGCCCCTGCCATAGGTCAATTATGTGGCATTGTCGCCCATGGCTTCAACTTCTGATGACTTAGATCCAGTAGTTGACATGGTGATATCTTCGATAGGGTTGCTAGAGACGGATCTCTTTACTCCTGTCGCGACCCTTGACATGGTGTCCTTCCAGAATGTGTTTCTTCCTTCCAGTGAAGACCTCTTGGAAGCCATGACCGAGTTTGTCCTTTGACATGGTGTCATTCTAGAGCATTGTCCTCTGGAATCCATGATCAAGAAGAGAGTTCCGAGGATAGTTTTTGTGTCTCTGAGGCAACCTCATTAAAAAATGAAATAGAGGTCCTTGAGCGTGATTTTATGATTTCAAGCTCATTAAAAAATGAAACCACTTGAGGATGGTTTTTTCGTCTCTGTGGAAACCTCGTTAAAAATTAAAACAGAGGTTACGAGCATAGTTCTTGTTTCTATGTCAAGCTCATTAAAAAATGAAATAGTTTTCCCCCTCTCTGTTTGAGTCAAGTCCTTAGTCTAGTATTTGAAGCTTCATTTCCTCCGCCTTTGTTGTTGGATGAAATGAAGCTTGGGGGGAAATACTCTCAGCGTCTAGACTTCATGTTGAAGTAGAGCCGCTAGCTTCTTAAGCTGGGGGCTAAGTACCAACCATCCATGTGTTATGTGTTGGGAAGTCCAACCATAGTTTTCTATGGTTCAAGCTTGTGTAAAAATGAAACCACTTACCTCAAGCATTGTTTCCTCTGGTTCAAGCTTGTGTAAAAATGAAACCACTTACCTCAAGCATAGTTTCCTCTGGTTCAAGCTTGTGTAAAAATGAAACTAGGTCCAAGCATAGTTTTGTTTTGTTTTAAAGCTTGCGTAAAAATGAAAACAATCCCGAGCTTAGTCTTTGTTCTTTCTCATGCTCGTAAATACATGAGAATGAAACCGAGTATACTTTTATCACTTTTTCGGACTCATAAAGGTTATACGAAAAAGGAACCCACTGGAGTTCCCTTTAAGCTCTTTTCAGACTCTCTAAACATGAAAATATTGCTGAGCGACCTTGCTATTTTCACGCTCGTTAAAGTATTTGAAGAAAGCATCTATTGGGAGATAATTTATCTCTTTTTCGGTCTCATCAGACTATTTTATGAAAAAGGAACTGAAAGAGTTCTCTTTTAAGTGTTTTTCCAGACTCTATAATCATGAAAAACCCCTGAGTTTTCTTTCTTTGGACTCATAAAATAAACATCGAAAGGCCCATATGGGACCGAACCACTCCTTCTTAGGGTTCGTTAAACATACTCCAAGGGACTCATCCTAAGGATGAGATTACATTACAAGCATATGTTATCCTCCTCAAGCTTGCGTAAAAATAAAGAGGTACTCGCCAGAAATGATGGGGGAAAAATTGGGAAAGAATTATGTCTAAACTTGTATTCCATGAAAGAGTCTCTTTTGAACATGACACCCTTTCACTCGCTTTGTGTCTAGGTTGGAAAATCCACTTGTCTCCTGATCATACTCCTTTATAAGATTACAAATCAGTTTGTGATCCCTGTTGTTGAGTCAGTGTTTCCAAGACAGTTGTCGTGTCGTTAATATGTTCAAAGAGAAGTTCAACTCAGAAAGCCTTCTATGGCGTTGACCATTTCTACAGTCTTTAAGCCTTCTATTGCATCAGCCATCCCTGAGTCAGTCCTGCATCACTTGTTACTCTGACCTACATCAAATCTTTTTACCCGTTTCATGTCATTGATGGGGGATACATAAAGGCCCTCCTATGATGAGTCTTTTCCTGTCGACTTCAACTCATTATCCAGGAATTAGACTTAGAAACTACTTGGTACCTTGGAACTTGCATGCCTCAAGGGCAGGTTTCCTCACTTTCGACAGTGGGTTTTCATTATTGACCCCTGATCAGGAGATTCCATCAAGTGTTCGACTTCAGCTCATTAATTCGCATTCATTGGATTGTACTAGTGTACCTTGGGAGTCATTGGCATTAATGGTGATTTCCCTCGCGCTTGTTAACGGTATACACTAATGACCGATAATCAAGTGGTTTCTACCATGTTCGACTTCAACACATGTATTCGCATGGTTAGATTCATACTATAGAGTGATAGAGATGAAGACCCTGGATCTTTTCTGATAGATTTAGGTTACGTTGGAGTATATTCAGTGTACTATTGCATAGATCCACATTGTATGTTTGGTGGCTATGTTCAAATTTGAGTCTTTAACACATAGATCCACATTGTATTTTTGGTGGCTATGATCAGATTTGAGTCATATTGGCAAGGATCCACAGTGTATGTTTGGTAGCCATGACCTGTCTTACTTGACATGGATCTTCACATGTCGGCATTTATGCTTTGAGTCATTTGTATTCTGAGTATGGGAATGCCTACCTCAGTGATGATATATTATTGTACTGTATTTCCTTGTTTGTTGGCAGGTTTCCGAC
>ML814765.1:119352-137496 GCA_009831015.1 Picea engelmannii | reverse complement strand
ACATACATAGGTTTATATTGAGTTTATGCTATTACTATCACTTTGGTTGGTTGTGTTCTTTTGCAGGATCATCATTGTATGAGCATTGGAATGGAGCTAGGATGGTGATGGCGAGAGGAAGTGACATTTAAACGGTATGTCACTCATCCCTCTTTAGTTAGTAAATTTAATATTTAAAACTTAAGGAAAGTGTCATGTTCTGGTGTGTTTTATTCTAGATCTAGGTGGATCTAGGGAGATCAGTTAGTGTCCGCACCTACCGATTTGTTTGATAACAACAAGTGATTGGGCAATCTTCATCATGGAGCCTTGAAGATCATGTAGAAAATATATATTGGACTTCCAATGGGAACACTTGCTCAGTTAGATCAGTGCAAGGGGTGCACCCTGGGGAAGTATGTAAAGTCCACCTTTCATGAAAAGGAGAACCGTGCTTCGGTGATCCTGGAGAGAATTCACACAGACGTGTGTGGACCATTCTCGGTTGTTTCAATAGCAAAACATAGGTATTATGTTATTTTTTTTTATGACTTTTCTCGTAAATGTTGGATATTCTTCATGCAGAAGAAGGATCAAACATTCTCAAAGTTCTATGAGTTTAATGCATTGGTGGAGAAAGAGTCGAGGAAGCAAGTGAAGGCTCTAAGGAGCGATAATGGTGAAGAATACATATGTAACGAATTCAAATACTTCTGCAACAAAGAAGGAATTCGAAGAGAACTCATAGTGCCTCATAACCCACAGCAAAATGGGGTCGTGAAGAGGAAGAACAGAATGATCGTGGGTGCAGCACGAGTGATGTTGCATGCTCAGGGCCTACCAATGCACTTGTGGGCATAAGCATGCAATACTGTGGTTTATGTGCAAAACCATTGTCCTCATAGAATACTTGGCATGAGTACACCTGAAGAATCTTTCACTGGTAAGAAACCTGATGTTTCTCATTTTAAGATTTTTGGCTCATCTATTTATGTGCATGTGACCAAGGATTCCAGGAAGAAGCTGGAACCGACTGCTAAAGTTGGGATATTTTTGGGGTACACAGAAACACCCCATAATTATCATGTGTATTTTCTGAACAGTAAGATTATTGTTATGCGACGAGATATAAAATTTGATGGAGGGAAAGCCATGCGGTTGTCACTTGAGAGGGAGCTAGACTTGCATGCAGAAGAGGAACTGTTGGTTCCCAAAGATGAGTCTCAAGATGTGGATCAGCCACATGAGGAGGTTCATGGAGTGGAGGAAACCACTCAAGCAGATTCATCCATCAAAAATGGTAGAAAGCGCACCACGGAAGCTGACAGATTAAGACTAGATGTTGCACAGAATGTAGGAGCCCCTGCTTCACAGCGCAGACAGAGATAGTCTCCTGATCGATTTGTTGGATACATTGCTCTCATGAGCAAATATATTGTGACTGAACCATTTTCCTTTCAGGAAGTAGTACAAGATCCCACTTGGGTTGATGCTATGGTAGAAGAGTATGACTCCATTGTCAAAAACAGTGCATGCGAAATTGTCCCAAGATCGGTCGACAAATCAGTGGTAGGTTCAAGATGGATCTACAAGGTAAAGAAAGTTGTTGATGGGAGAGTGGAGAAATACAAGGCCAAGTTTGTGGCCCGAGGCTTCTCACAGATCGAGGGGATAGATTATGATGAGACCTTTGCACCTGTCGCAAGGTACTCTTCCATAAGATCCATCCTTGCACTCTCGGTGCAGATGGGCTGGCACATTCATCAGATGGATGTAAAAACTATGTTTCTCAATGGGATAATTGAGGAAGAAGTGTACATTGAACAACCAGAAGGTTTTGAGACCTTTGACAGGGATTCGTATGTGTGCAGACTCAAGAGATCATTGTATGGGCTGAAGTAAGCACCTCATTCTTGGTACACTCGGATAGACAGTTATTTCACCAGATTGGGCTTCACCAAAAGTGAAGCGGATGCAAACCTATACCAAATTGTGGTGGAGGGTAAGATTTTAATCATTGTTCTTTATGTTGATGATTTAATACTAACTGGTGTTGAGAAGTTGATACACTCATGCAAGGATGACCTTGGAAAGGAGTTTGAGATGAAGGAATTGGGCCTTCTTCATTATTTCCTTGGATTGGAAATATGGCAGCGAGATGGTGAACTTTTTGTGTCTCAAGGCAAGTGTTGTAACAGATATCAAAATTGACTGTACTGCACAAGCAAGCAGCGAGCTCTCTGTCTGAGGTGAACCAGTCTCCAACTCTTAGATCTGTACTTGGACCTATAAATGACATTCTTGTTCAGGCTACATTTCTTCGGCATAAGGACAAAGATGTGAGACTTCTTGTGTCTCCATACTTCAGTGAACTGATGCGAATATTGGCACCTGATCCCCTTACAGTGATGATGTGTTGAAGAACATTTTCAAGCTTGTTGTCAGTGCTTTTGAAGAATTGGATGAGACGGAAGGCCCTTACTTTGCAAGAAGGGTTAGCATACTGGAGACAATCGCAAAAATAAGGTGTTGTGTCATAAGGTTGGACATAGATTGTGAAGATCTAGTTTTGGAAATGTTCCAGGTTTTTTTTGCTGTGGTGAGAGAAGATCACCCGTCAAGTGTATTACAGGACCAACTCAGCGAAAAATACAGCTAGAAGGATGTTCACTCCATGATTTCGTTATTCTTAAATCTACTGTGTTTGAATTGGATTCATGGACTTCTACAAGGAACGCAAGCGATTGCTAGAGTTGGAATCATGTGCTTCGGTTCAACATGAGGATGACTCAAAAAATGAAACATATCGGGTAGAGGCCAAACACCAGCGAATGGAATCACTCGAGAGTTCTCGAGACGATTTCGAGGAGTTTGTTGCTTTGTTGGAGAGAATTCAATATATGAAAACTAAGCACATGAATTTCGGTATTTGGGAGAAGATGCTCACAGGAGAAGATTTGGATGTCAAAGTTATAAAAGCCAAACCACCCCGTATGCCATCGTTCTAGTAGGAAGACTTTTGTGCAGGTAAGGATACCATATGTGCACAAAAGGATGTATGTAGGGTTTCTACGAAGGATAATCTGAGCAGTTATGAGGGAAAGGGCAAACAAAGCATCCAACCTGCTGAAAGTTCTTCTTCTAATGCATCTGATAAGTGCCCCGCTGAAAGGTTTGATCTGAACTTAGAGGCCTCATCAAATGCTTGAATGGTGTGCTATGAATGTTGCAAATGCCGTGGGACACAGATCTTGATGCAACTCAACAAAACCCACTCGAATTATATATACATATTACATCAAAGTTACAAAGCAAGTATCTATGACGAATCTGTCGTGTAGGTGGTTCACCGTTGGTTAAGGCAATTAGTACAAACAGCAATGCGACGGGCTTAGGTTTGCCCATAGATTTGGGTTTCCAATACCGCCATAGACGAAGTGGGCATTAACGTGAGAGTCGACATTTTACTCAAGTTTCAGATTCGTAAACCTACGTAGCAGCATGTCCACTTAAGACGTCAGTAACTCAAGATACAACGTGGGAGTCATAGGTCGTCAAGAAAAACTACCATAATGGCTGCCATGAAGCAATTAATGTCAGGGTATCGTGCGGTGCAGAGGTTGTAAGTCCGATTCCCGTGGAGCGTGGGCACAATTCGCCTTCCAAAATAGTATAAGGTAGCTTCTGGACGAAGCTCCTTTCTACTCGAGACTTACAAATTTATGTTCCGGGGTTTCTCCAAATAGCCTGTACGAGACGGAGATTTGCCGAGCGTTCACGGCGACGGGAACATGTCCGTACGACACAAGGTGTCGGTTTATTCATTGCCTGAATCTCAACAACAAGAACGGAGATGAATGCAATATGTCGGACAGCGTGGATGAACTACTGGACGCTGCGAACAGAAGTCAATGTGCGAGTGGGAAGTGAACTCTCCGCGGAAGGTTGCCGATTTTCCAACAAATCTGTCCGGTTTAGGCCGATTTTTGCCCCCGCTTAAATGAATTTCTACGTTTTTCATGTAGACGAATCAATAAAAGATATAGCAAGGGAAAGAGCCTTCCCCCAGTCTATGATAATGAATGCAGCGAATATTTACGTAAATCATTTTAGTTCGCGCGTTGATAAAGCCAAGAGCCATTACTCTGGAAACCTCGTCCAGACTGGTAGAAAAGAGGTCAGGGAATAACCAGAGGAACAGAGCATGGGTCAGATCGAAAAAGGCAGAAAGATGTTTTTTGCATGCTCAAAATGCCCAGACAAATGGACGGAGAATACCTACCGTTAGAAACGTGTTGTTTCATGATTCGAACCACCTACGTGCATAACAATGTCTTCTTGTATGTTTTGAAGGAGCCATATATCTGGAATTTAAGCTCGTTGTCGTAGACAATGTCTCGCGACTGTGCAACATCAACCTTCTCACTGCAGTCTACTCTGGAGTGGTGGCATCGTCTATTGCATATTATGTACAAGGGCTGTGTATGCATGTAAAAAGACCAATATTTGCGACAGCATTCAGTCCGTTGACGGTGATAATCGTGGCAATTACGGGTCTATCATTCTCTCTGAGAACATCTTTTTGGGCAGCGTGTTGGGAGCAGTTCTAATCGCAATAAGGGCTATACGCTGTCCTGTGGGAAAGGTGATCTTAAAGAAGTTCTTTTTGTTTGTCTTGGCGCTGGACAAGGTAAAATGCCAGAGCACCCTTCCAATCAGAAATGGAATTGATGGCCTTGATGGTGGATCTCCATTATTATTTTGCCGAAGATCAGCTGTAAAATCCAGTCGTCAAGCTTTGCAAGATTTCTTATCAGGTAGGATGCATGGAGAAGGTGACTTGCTTAGTCGTCTTGCTACAGTAGACTACCAAGTTTCACATGTTCAAACCCCACTTGCTGAACATGACTTTCAGGTGGCAAATTTGATTGAAAATCTTAGAGATGGTATTCATCTTTGTAGACTTGTTCAGATTCTATTTGCAAGATACTTCTGCTCAAGTAATGCTCCCAGAAAATCAAAATAAGGCGGACGATATAGAAGCGACCTCCAACGAGCTAATGTGTAATGGATTCAAGCTCGAGTTCAACACAGGTTCGCTCATTCCAGTTACAGTGATTGTGGAGCTCTCTACATATAGGTCCACTCAAGGTCTGAATGATCGGAGCTAGGGTTTGTTGCTTGAGGAAAAAGCAGGCATAGGGCCAACAAATATTAGAAAATTTACCTCGTCTTGTTGTTGTCAGAAAGATTCAACTCGTCATGCTGCCATGGAGTTCATAAATGCTTTGATAGCCTGGCAGAATAGGGATTTCAAGTTTGTTTCCTGGGAAGCAAGCAAAAATGCAGGTCTGACATCGACAATCAACCCTGGGTTGAAGGTGCTATCATTATCTCAATAGCAAGCCGCCAATAACAACAAAGAATGAGTGAAAACTCAAACCGTTGATTTCTTGTTCTTCTACTTCATTCAACAACAAAGAAGAAAGTGGATCGTAAGAGAGCACACAGTTCCCCTGGAGCTGTGGAATAACAATTAATGCTATCCAGAAGTGAAGGATACTGTAAATTAGAAAGAAAAACCACAGCTTCCAAGTGTACTCAAGGAAGGAATGACGAGTTATCAGACGATTAGTAACGGTTTAAAGTGTTGGCAGAGGCAGCTGGCAGACGCACCTAGCATTCAGGGAAGGCGAACCAGTTCAGATTCCTGGAATCCAAGAGTTTTATTTTTTCTGTTTAAAAGACTGATAGATAGAACAAAAAAAAGGGGGGCGCACATGAGCGCAGCAGGGGGAAACCTCTTCTGAAGAGGGTTTCATTGTAAATGACTGAGTTTTTTTAAGCCATTAATGGACTGAGTTTTTTGTAAACTATTAATGGAGCAATAAAGATGATTTTTTCCTTGTGATTGTGAGATTCATCACGATTAATTTTCTTTCAGCATGTTTTCTTCTTCTTCGACTGTGTTAAATTGTTTGGATTTCATTTATGTATTCCTTACTCGCAGTTGATGTGTTGCCATAGTCTTATGTCTTCCTTAATCCATTACAGTTGCATTACATTTTGTTTTCATCTAACCGATGGGCTTTGTTATACTTTAGTACGACCACTACTATAACGAATGGATTTGGGTTTTCTATAATTGTTTGATGTCTTTCCTCTGCACACGCTATCAGTGGTGTAAGACCAGCCTACATTTTTAGAATGTTGCATATATCCTTCGCTATGTCGGCCTTTCCTTTTTCTTTCCCCTACTGCATCATGATTTATCAGAGCGCTGAAAGATAGACTTACTTTGCCTCACTTTCTGCAAGTTATTTAATCTCTGTTATTGTTTCTTTTCTTCGGTTTTCACTTGACTCCATGCCCAATGGACCTTTTCTTGGTTTAACCCCCAAACCCCATGAATCTAAGACCATCTTTCACCCATAAATCTGCCCACCTTTTTCATGCTATTTAAATTCCTATCGTGACATTTTTCGAGAGATCCCTCTCGGGTTGGAAGAGGGAAGCTTCTAATCCAAAGTGGTTCGAGGTTGCTTAGGATTGATTTGCTGCAACCCATTTTAGTTCTGAGTGTCAACAGCAAGAATGCAAGGGAGGTATTGGGTAAGTTTCACATGGAGGGTTGCAAACCCATGGATACTCCTCTTCCAGGAAATTGGAGGAAAGAGGATGCTACTTCTGGAGAGGTAGTGGATGCTACTGTCTATCGACAGTTAGTAGGTTCGCTAATGTATTTAGTGAATACGAGACCAAACACTTGCTATGCGGTTAACCAACTAATTCAAGCGATGGTTAAGCCTACCAAACTCTTTTGGAAGGCGAGTAGGCATGTCCTGAGATATCTAAAGGGCACATATGAGTATGGATTATGGTACAGACAGATGGATGAGGTGAAGTTGCATGGCTTCACGGATGCAGATTGGGCGGGAAGACCAACGGATAGAAAGAGCACATCAGGGGAGATATTTAGTATCGGATTTACAGTTGTTTCTTGGTATAGCAGGAAACAAAGATCTGTGGCACTCAGTTCAGTGGAAGCAGAATACATGGCATCAATTCAAGATGCATGTGAGGCTATCTGGATGAGAAAGATCTTGGTTGGTTTGTTTGGTTCTCATTTAAATCCGACAGTGATTCATTGTGATAATCATAGTTGCATTAAACTCTCGATTAATCATGTGTTTCATGATAGATCTAAGCATATAGATATCCAATATCATCATCTCAGAGATTGTGTGTAGTGGAAGATCATGTTGCTTCAATACATTCCTACGGAAGATTAGGATGCAGACATTCTGACGAAGGCACTCAGCAGGAGCAAATTCGAATATCATAGAGACAGGATTGAGGTGAAGGATAATCCCTTTCTTTTTGAGAGGGAGTGTTGAAAAGTCAACAAGAAACATGTGTTTAATTTACTTTTCCCTTAAATAAATAGGATGCTAAATATTAATCTATTATCTCATAATTACTTGAAATAATTAACTGAAATGGAAAATCAGTTAACTATGGGAAATTCGAATTCAAAGGTTGACTGATAAGACATGGAGGTGACTTGAAGTTGTAACAAAGTTATAAGTGTAGTTATGAGAGTTGTGAAGTAGTTTAACTCAGTTAAGTGAGTTAAGACCAGTTGTACTAGTTGTAACTAAACTTGCATTAGTGAGAGTTCAGTGAATTAATTATTAATTAATTCAAAATCAGTAAACTCACATGCAACTGAAGATTCACCATGGTTAACTACATGCATGTCAGATCCAATGGAGACCTAGTTGAGATAATAGGTGAAAGGGATGGTTTGGCTATTAGTTGTGATTTGAGTGAAGTGCACTCATGCAATCACACATGCAGTGGATATGCTAATGAGCATGTGAAAACTAGGCAATTCGAATTCATTGTGAGAATTCTAATTGCAGGGATTGTGCAGAGGAGGCAGGCTATCTGGAGACAGAATATTGGCACATGAATTTGTCAATTTTTGTATGATAGTGTGAGACGATTGTATTTTACTGAGAGATCTTGGATTAGAGTTTTGTATGATATTGTTTCATGATCCATGATATGCATAATATATGATAGTGGGGTTTTTAGCTTTATGCTTTCCCTATAATACTTATGTGTTATGTGTTCTTGATATATCACTTTGTGATCGTGGTTTAAATTTCCACAAGAATATTAGTAGAAGCGATTATGTATTTAACAACAGTGGCATATAATTGTTAGATCAGGAGAATCGCAGGAAATACATTAATTGTATTGAAATTTCTACACATGGACCCAAGAGCTAAAGAAAAAAATTAGGAAAAACATGAAGATTTCAAGAAAGAAAGAGATGCCAGAACAACCAGTCATTGTATTAAGAATCACAAGATTACCATTCTGATATGAACTCACTAAAAGAAATCAAGCAGAGGAACTAAAAGTTTTTATGAATAACGGCGTATATATGGAAGCATTGCAAGACCCAGAACTAGAGTTTCTCCCAGATGGAGGGAGAAGACTATGATGATTACTTGTTCCAATAAACCAAACATACCTCTACATAAGTCACTATATCATCCACAATATCCATGGGTTGGATTTCTACATCAGATGAATGCAAAGAATATTCTCCAGAGCAATTGAACAAAGAGTGTATGAAGAGAAACCTCAAGACTTTGAGGCATACCAGAAAGAGACCCTTGTATGTAGATGGAAGAATATAACTTGGTGGAAAACCTCCAGTGCACAGCAGAAGCGTGGTGAATATTTTCTATAACAGAGATATTGTATCAAAATGATTACTCAGAAGATCAGGATGATGGATTACCAATCCATGAAAAAGATAACATGATGACAGAAGAAGTGCCACATGGATATGTTCTAGTTTGACCCTTACCACGATGTTGTGAGCTAGCAAGAACCAAGAGGAATCCAACAAGGATATACCTTATTGATCAGAGCTACATGAAGCCTTCGGAGAAAACTAGTATTCTAGACCAAAGTACATTTGAAATCAAGCATTACATTATCTGTGATGAAGTCCAGAAAGGAGAAAGTGGTTCTCCAATACATATCTCCACAGATGAAAGATAAGCAGACATTTTGGTAAAGCTTTTGTCCAAGATGAAAGAGTTTGCGTACTCAAGATGGAGCTCGTGGAGACGACTTCCTTATTGAAAAAGGAAGAGATGACTCCCAGGTTGGGAGGGAGCACCGATTTGTTATTGATTGATGGACAATCACTTTTCAGTTCGAAAAATGGTCTAGGATGAGCACTTCCTTTCTAGTTCAGAAAGTGGTTTGAGATTTCTGACAGACAGGCATTTTCTAGTTCGAAAAATGGTCCAGATCGAATGGTCATTTTCGTAATGAAAATGCTTCAATGGATTGTTGATGTACCATAGACAGTGATTTCCCATTGTGGTTAACATGGGGAATGGTCTAGGGAAGTCTCTCTTCTTGAGGGTTACTCAATAAGACTGGCTTGCCTCTCCAGATAGTGATTTCCCAATGTGGTTAACATGGGGAATGGTTTGTTTTGGAGGTTGGTGCAAGACAGTCATTTCCTTAGGAAATGGTCTGGACATTCATTCCTTAGGGCAGATTCATTCTCTCCAGGTTTCACTTTGTTTAGTGCCGGAGGAATGGCCTGGGGTGGGGAATAGTCTAGGTTCAACAATTAGGGACAAACATTCCTTAGGGAAGACTCATTCTCTCTACATTACACTTTTTCTAGTGTCGGAGGAATGGCCCAGGGCGGGGAATGGTCTAGGCTCAAAAATTGGGAAAGTTATTCTTCCTTGCTTCAGAAGAATAGTCCAGATAGCTCATCATTGATGTCTGACCTTCTGAGGGAAGATGCTCTTCCAAGATCTCACAGATGTGAGTGGAAGAATGGCCCAGATGATTTAGTTTATATCATAACATTGTTCTGTGCAGGTTGATATCAGATGATTTTTATGAAGATTGTATGTCTCTAGACAATAGATGTATACTACTATGCTGGATGTGTTCCACTGTTTGATCAAGTACCTGTGTGCTACTTGGTGTGGTAGTGTACCACTAGATTGTAGTTGTGTACTACTATGGATAAACACAGTTGTGTTCTATTGAATGACATTGTTCTGATTTCCTTGAAGACTATCAACAGTGTTGAAAATGATTATCAACTAGATGGATGATCAATGAATAGAGATTTCTCAGACAGAAAATGGTTCAGAACATTTACTCTTCTAGATTAGAAGAATGGTTCTTGTGTCACTCTGTGGAGTGAGCATCATGTCTGATTACTCAGATAGAGTATGGTTCCAAGAGAGAATGCAGTTGATGAGACTGATGGTGATGATGGTGCTCATGATCCAGTCATGAGATAGTCTATACAACTATGTTGATGCTACTAGGTGAATGGTATGTTTGTGCTCAAGAACATTACCTGTAATACCTCCCTAGCTAGGAGGGAGTGTTGATATTATGGTAGTTGTAGGAGGTATTTACCTCCACATGTAAACCTGATGAGAATAGAATATTCTAGGAAGCAAGAAGAAACCCTAATGAGTTGGCTAATAACCCTAGAAGACAAGTTGACTCAAAAGGATAACTAGTATCAGGTTATTAGCCTACAAGAGAAGAAGTCGGCTAGAAGAAATATCATATACTAAGTAAACAGACACCTAGAATGAGAAGTCAGCCCAGGAAGTTAGCCAAAATTAGTATAAATATAGGAGGCCAGTCTTCATTCTGGAATGCATTCTCATAATTGCATAGCAGCACTTGTGCGCACTACAGTTGCCTAGTTTGTGCGCGGGTTTGGAGGAGAGTTGTCGTTGTAGCTGTTGCAGCTAGCAAATTCCGTTTTGGCTTGGACTATCTCTTGGTTATGGTTTAGACTATCTGATCAGCTCTTGTTTGGTGTGCTATCCTTGGGGAAAGGTGCACTACGTTTTGTTTGTCTATCTAGCCTAGGGTTTTCTTTCGGAGTGATTCTCTATCAAGGTTAAGGTGCTCGGAGAGTGGCTTCGGCCTATGGTTGGGTGAAAATAGTGATATTGTCAATGGTAAAACGATCACATCCATTATATTCTAACAGATGATTTAATGAATGAGTGGAATACACTCATATATAGTAAAGAACATCCCATAATTAGGAAAATCAATCAAGCAGTTAGCTTTCCTTAGGAATGCATGCATGCATAATAGTGATGATCTAAATAGAAAGTCTAAAATAGAACTAGTCAGTTAACTCCCACTAAACTAGTGTGTCAAAAATAGAAATTTCTCCAACACCCCCCTTGAACATCACTATGGAGTAATCAAAAAATGAGTCCCAACAACTAGGCCATATTAGGTACTCATGTACAATGTAACTAATTAACACTAAATGAAAATGGGGAAAGAAGGAAAACCATGTGGGAACAAACCCCCCCGTCAAAAGATAATGCATCAACAAAAGAAAAGGAATTTGCTAGGAAACTTATTATCATTGAAATTCTTCGTGAATATATATAAATATTTATGGATCTGTTGAATTCCTTTGCCAATCTGTCTAGCCTTGTACCTCTTGATCCTGTGGACCCATCTGCACCTAAAATTATTCATTTCTAGTGGAAGTAGAACAAGATCCCAAGTATGATTATATGGGAGTGAGTCATACTCCTCCTACGTGGATGATTTCCATAATGGATTTCCCACATCCTTATTGTAGGTCTGTAGATCTAAAGATTGAACCATATAGCAATACATGGGAATTGCTGGTTCAAAAGTTGAAAGTACATGAGAAGGATCCTCATGTTGAGATCGAGTCCTCCTCGAATCCAATGGATTCCCTACAAGGACTCCTACTTCCTGAAGTGTGGCTTGTTCCCTCTTGGGCATCTTCTGAAGCCTCGACGTTGGCTCCTTATCTGGTTGTACTACATGATTATTTCCCTGTACATAATCTAAGTGTATGGAATCATCTCTTATGTCCAGTACTGATGGAAGCACAATAGTATCTGCATGTTCTAGTGGTGGTGCATGCAAAGTACTCTCCTCATGTGTAAGTAGTAAACAAGATTCATCATCAGAAAAATTAGTGAATTTATATAACCTTGACTTGTGATCCACCTGACCAATTGCAATAATGGAATTGTCATCCATGTCAATTATAGAAATTGAATCTGATGTAAATTCAACCATTTTACCTTTTTGAGTGATATGATAAACTGAGAGCAGATTCATAGAAAGCTTTGGAACATGTAAAAACTTATCAAAACTACCATTAGGGAGTTCCACTCTCCCCTCTTTTGCTACTGCTACTGCAGTATTGTTACATGTCAAAATTCTTCACTTCAATAATGTCACATTATCAGTGTCGCACAGGTCGCACTTTTGTCACGAGTGTCGTAAATGTCACATTTTTCATTCTGCATATGTCACATTGCAAACAAAACCATGGAAACACTTGATACATCCTATAGAACATGTTGGAAGGGGAAACCACGTCATTTGACAAGCTAGCAAAATGTTTTTCCTTGAGAAATGGTCATTTTAACGAAATTTTGGAAGATCGACGCTCCCCTGCTCATATGCAGGGAGTGCTAATGCTCCCTGTCCATCTAGCAGGGAGCATTGTAGCGCTCTATTGCAAGTTTTGAGGGAGCACCGATTGGTTGAGAGAATCATGGGAAGAAATCCCTCTTATCTCTAAAGACAACTAGAGATGATTCGAGTTGGTTTGGCTCGAATCCAAGCTTTAGGCTGCATCTAAGGGAGATGCCACAAATAATGGAGTCATATCCTCAACTTATTCCAAATATAACTAAGGTTGTAGAGCCTCTCAAAGCCTATGAAAGGAGTCATTCTCACGGTGAAGGAGAAGAGAATATCAACAAAAATTATTGTCATTCTAATCGTGGATCTTTCGAGCAAGGGGTTGGACAAGGAGGACTTGGAGAGGTTGTTGCAACTGCATCTACAGATTGTAAGTGCCTTGTAATGTTCTCATTAATATATTCTTGGCATATTTCCTTCAAGTTTGTGTATGGTTAAATATTCTTGTCTTTTGTTGATAAATTTAGTTTAAACTAATCTTGGTAGAGTAGGAAGTATGTGTTGTCTTTGTTCTCTATTGGATAACAGATATCATTAAGGATATTGAAGATCAAGTTCAAACTGGATTAAGCGAGGCCAAGCTTCATAAAAAGGTACATCATACTTTCTTCCTATTTTCCCTTTGACTAGTTTAACTTCATTTAAAGGAATGTTAGTGTCCAATCTTAGCATATTTTTGTCTTGTTAGTAGGGGTCTAGAATCCAAGAGGATACTCACCTGTCTGCGGGGGAATTTTCCTACAACAGGATTTGGTGACTCATCTGAGGATCGAAGCTTTCAGTTTTGGTTTATTTCCTTGGTTTTTTCTTATCTTTTTTCTCATATTAAAATCATGCTTGTTGTATTTTCTCTTCTATACATCTGTTGTCATTACTGAAGTTGTCTCACAGAGACTGTTGATCAAATTTCATGAGTTTTCATTTTCTTGGTTGTTCTCTTTCTTTCTTAGAAACTCGTGGCCTCTCCATTTACGGCTAAAGCATTTATTTCCTGATCGACACTCCCCTATAGTTCTTTAGGGAGCGTTGTAGCGCTCTGGTGTTGTTATAGTTAGAGCGTCGATTTTTCCTCATTTTGAAAAATTGTTGACTACCTTTGTACTGGGTGTGATTTTTGGGTATTTCCTTTTAACTCAGAACTTGTTTTATCAATTTGTGTCCTCTGTTAGACCTGGAACTTGATTCTTTTAATACTTTTTATCTTTGATTGGATTTTATTGTATTTCCTTGTCACGAAATCACCCATTTTATCCAGATTTTGGGTTCATTTTTTTACTTTTTCGTTCATCTGATCGATTAAAGATTGTTGCAAGGAAACTCAGAGATCTCTTTGTTGTTTTAATTGGTCTCTAATCTTCATATATTTCCATAAATTTCTTATGTGTGTTTTGTTTTTTTTGGTGTTCTTTTTGGAAATTTTAGTTTGTTTTTGTCTCTTATTGACTATTGTGAGAGTGCCTTTTGTTTTTGTGATTCTTGCTTCCCATTATATAAAAGATGCAATAGTGAAATCCTTTTTATTATTGACATAATAAGCATTAACCCAAATCAATTCACATTCATAATCAAACAAACGGATACTTTTTACGATTGGTTTTTGGATACCGGAAATGATTTATTTATAATTTGGCACTGAAATGGATTCTTGTTGGAAACAAATTGCATGAAATTTTTGCATTCTTGTGTTTGATAGTGAAAGAAAGAAAACTCTTCTCCTTCCTGTAAATAGAAGTTCATCGAAAGAAATGTTTGCTTATCATTCTTTTACTTCTTTGGGATTCGAGTCACAACATCATTAGTTTCACTCTCATTCACCTATGTGTAAAGAACAACCACTAAAATCAACGCTAATTAAAAATCAATCTAGAAACATTTTTTTAGATTCTTCCACCAACATTAGACTAGGACTAGCGCTTTGGATTAAGCTGTGAGAATAACTCTCCAAAGAATTCAAGACAAACTTAGCATCTTGTGATAGGGAGAGTAAATCCAATTTTGGTATAAGCATAGTTGGGATCCCCCTCTCACACAAGGGTTATGCATGAGGTCGTCTTTGGGAGAGAAATGAATATTATCCCTCTGAAGCTTAACCGTTCATAGAAATAAGATGGTATTTTGGGGGTTCTTATTGAGTTCCAATTGCCTTCATTTGGTCTCAGTGCTTCGTGAATTTTGAATCCGTTCGGGGTCCTCTGGAGTTCTACCAGTCCACTTGTCCTCAGTTCTCTTGAAGGATTTCGAACTTATTATACTGCCCATACATTCGGACTGGAATTTCAAATGTACCTGCCCAGAGGCTGACTGTGAGTTGGTTTCCTTAGTATCCATAATATTTAGGGTCCTCACACAAGGTGATGGTGAAGGGAAGTCTTTGTTGTACCTAGAATAGATGTTGGTCAAACTCACTCAGGCTCCTTGGAGGATAAATCCATGATTATTGTGTGGAAGCTTTCACCAAGGCGTAAGTCTGTTAAGCAGGTCACCAATGTAACTGATCCACCTGCTCATATCCTATCCCCTTATCAATTTGATCACATGATGTTGGATTTCATCACCAACTAGTACGGTTATTGAGAGAAGGTATTGTTTGGTTGTTGGTTCTTCTAGATTTTTAGCGAGTGTTGTTTATTTACATAATTGTTTTTCAAGATTGAGACTGTAGACAATAAATGCCTTTGTATATCACGTAGGATGCAAGGGTTTCCTTCGAAAGGCTACGAACCTTACCTCCTAATTCACCTGAAGATTTTTACCATGAAGAGGTAGAAAATCACTCAGATGTTGGGAGCATTACTACTCCTTTGTTAAAAAATCCTGAAAGTGCCTTGGTTACGGTTGAAGATCCCATCCCTCCTATTACTCCTGTGTCATAAGTTCATATCGAGACACTCCTTCTTCGATTGGACTCGTTCGGTAACGTCATAGAAGAAGAGTGTCATCACCTGTCTTTGAGGCCATACACTGAGACATAGATGGATAACACACAACACGATTATAATGATGAGTACACAACTCATGTTCAGTCTGTTGACATGGTAAATCCAAAATAGACACCTATTCATTCCATATGGAGAACTCCATTGGGACGTGATCTTTATGAATATTTCAATTTTAGTCGACCACCTCTTGACCCTCTTGCCTCTGTTGGTGTTGAGGCAGGACCATCCAGTCAAATTATTGACCATCCCATCGAACAAGTAGTCAATCCTGCTGCTACGTCAATACAAATCCAAAGTAATGTTGGAGTCGTAATGCCTAGTCATACACAAGGTATTTTGACCGTTACTCCCACCACACCACCTTTTAAAATTACAACTCCTTATGTTCCAAAGAATCTTGTTGGAACACCTATACATCACTGAATGCATAACTCTTCCATTCACACACAATCATTTGTTGTACAAATCTCGATTAGGGGGAAACCATAATCTAGCGATCATGTCCCTCCTAGGGGACAACCACCCTTACACATACCCATTGGGAGGAAACCCCCTTTTATTGTTCAAACCCCAGTTGTCACTCAAGCTATGGTAGGGTGAAAACCCCCTTTTACTGTAAACCCTTCACATTCCTGGGGACCACCCCAAGGAGGTAATTTTCATCAACCTTATCAAGGAGGACCATCATACCCTAACCCACAAGGATGAGTACCAAATCCTATTCCTTCTGGATTATATTTTGGACAACATTTTCTGGGTGTCCCGAATCCCACTTGGGGTCCTCAAGGACAACAATCTTATCCTCCTCAAGGGTCAACTGTATACCCTCCACAAGGACAAACTTTTTACCTCCCTCACGAGAAAACTATTTATCCCCCACAACTTAATCAAATAACCTATCCTCCCCATAACCAACCGGGTTTCCCTCCTTTCGTGAACGTTCCTCAACAACAACTGAATCTTGCCTATATTGGCCAACAATAGTTATATATGGGAGGGCCTACTGGATACAATTATCCACCTCAACCATTTTATGGCCCTACTGGTGTCCTTATTCCACACCAGTATCATCTTCAGGTTAGTCGACATCTACCATTCCTAGCCATGTTGGATCTACCAGATTTATCTCGGTTGACAAATGATCCCATACTACATTTTCCTTTCTGGCCGGTAATTCCTGCTAAATTACCTTCTGACATCCCCAAATTTGATGGTAAACCTAGCGAATGTAAATTATAACCTTGTACAATGTCTAATGTAAACAGATATTTAGAAAAGAATAGAAAAGATACAATGGAAAATGAAAACATTACACAGAGATTTTTCCCCTGGAAACCCAAACCGGGAAAACTAGCATATATTATATTCATACATTATGTTACATTGTTTACAATACAATATACATATAGGAGCTAGCGGCATCCAAAACCCTAACCCAATGACCTGGATTAGTCCAAAACCCTAATTCCTTAACCGGAAATAGAAAACCATTGGAAAAAAACCATGTGCCAAAAAAACCACCTAAATACATGACATGTTTTTCGAGGTAGGTGTCACGTTTCCCGAGGCAAAAAAAAATCCGGGGGCAGCGCGCCCGACACATACACTCAAACACTACTACTCGTGCAAAGAATATAACACATACCCAACTTTCTCCCACTTGTTGTTTTCTTTGCACACAGGGGGTTACAGGGTTACATAGTCAAAAATATAGGGAAACAATGCCCATGGATCCTTTACACCAAGAGAACTTCTTAGTGCTCACAAATTTTGTTAATGAGTCTGCAACATTCTACAAAGTGTCCACCTTCATCAGTGATACTTTATTTTCTTCAATCATGTCTCTCACAAAGTGATATTGAACATCAATGTGCTTTGTCTTTGAATGATAAGCGGGGTTCTTCACCAGAAAAATTGCACTCTGACTGTCACACTCTATCCTTATAGCTTGTTGTACCAACCCAATACCTAAACACAATATTTGTAACCATATTGCTTCCTTACTTGCATGAGTGGCTGCCATGTATTCAGATTCTGTAGTTGAAAGTGCCACTACAGCTTGTTTATTGCTCCTCCAAACAGGTTCAACACATACCCGCTTGTAGATCTCCTACGATCCAAATCTCCAGCCCAGTCTGCATCCACAAAGCCATGTATATCGACCACTTTGTTCAATCTCGGTCTTCCTTCGTAGCACAATCCATAGCTATCAATGCCACACAAATACTTGAAAACCCTTTTTACTGTTGTCCAATGCTCCTTCCCTGGTTTTGACATATACCTGCTCAAAACTCCCACTGCATGTGCAATGTCTGGTCTAGTACAGACCATTGCATACATCAAACTGCTAACTACACTCGCATATGGAACATGAGACATGTCCTCCTCTTCTTCATGTGTCTTGGGACACTGATCCGTAGATAACTTTACACCAACAGGAATAGGAACCTTGACCGGTTTACATTCCTGCATATTAAACCTCTGCAATATTGTCTCGACATATATTCTCTGATTTAACCAGAGTTTCCTCTTTTTTTGATCTCTTTTAATTTCCATGCCCAAAATGAAATTTGAAGCACCAAGATCCTTCATGTCGAATTTAGAGGACAACTGATTTTTCACATCCTGGATAATCTCCTTGTTGTTT
>ML814765.1:104889-117011 GCA_009831015.1 Picea engelmannii | reverse complement strand
CCATCATACTTTTCATATTTGCAGAACCACTCCCTGTGGGGAGTCATATGAAAGGATGCACCAGAGTCAATCAACCATGCCTCATGATCTACATGTGTGCTTGAAGAGGCCAAGTACACATCCCCTCCTTCTTCCTTGGAGGTATTTTCTTCCGTAGAAGAAGATTCTTCAGATCCATTCTTTTTCTCAACTTTGGATCTACACTGCTTCTTGTAGTGCCCTTCTTTTCCACACCTCCAACATACCCTTAGACTTAGGTCTCCCACTTGAGAAATTAGATCTATTTCTTTCCTAGGAACGTCCTCTTGCAAATAATGCATCTCTGTTATGTCATTCCATATTCTTTCATCTCATCTCCTCCGACAACAAGGATGAGACCGCTTCTTCAAACTTCAAAGAAGTTGTATTACTACCTATGGCCACAACTAGGCTATCCCATGAGTCTGCTAAAGAACACAACAAACTAATACATTTATATTCATCTGAAATTTTAATCTCACAAGATACTAACTAACTTACCACAGTATTGAAGGCGTTCAAATGCTCTTCCACCGAGTCTCCATCTCTCATCCTCAAGTTATACAGCTTCTTTCTTAGGAATAGTTTATTTACCAGGGACTTAGACTGATACAACTTCCCCAAATTTTCCCATAAATCCTTGGTTGTAGCTTCCTCTGACACATTCAGTAATACTGAATCAGAGAGACACAGTCGGATTGTGCTCTTTGCCTTCCGATCCATCTTTTTCCAGTCATCTGCAAAAGTTCCTGTAGGTGCAGTACCTGGATCTACCGCTATCCATTGATCTCTGTCCACCAAAAGATCTTCTATCTTGAGCTTCCACAACTCAAATATTTTCCCATTAAACTTCTCTATCTCCATCTTCGAATTGCTTACCATTTCTTTTCACCTGAAAAACTATACCGCAAATCTCCCACTGTAACAAGGCTTATCACAGTCCCGAGCCAAACCCTTGACCACAAAGGCATCCCCCTGAAGCCAATAAAGCTCTAATACCAAATGTAAATTCTAACCTTGTACAATGTCTACTATAAACAGATATTCAAAAAAGAACAGAAAAGATACAATGGCAACTGAAAACATTACACAGAGATTTTTCCCCTGGAAACCCAAATCGGGAAAACCAGCATATATTATATTCATACATTGTTTACAATACAATATACATATAGGAGCCAGCAGCATCCAAAACCCTAACCCAATGACCTGGATTAGTCCAAAACCCTAATTCCTTAATCGGAAATATAAAACCATCGGCAAAAAACCATGTGCCGAAAAAAAAACTTAAATACATGACACGTTTCCCGAGGTAGGTGTCACGTTTCTCGAGGCAAAAAAAAATTAACACGAGTAGTAGGTGACACTACTACTCGTGCAAAGAATATAACACATACCCAACAACGAACACCCAAACAACCATGTTATGACTTTTCATATATGGTGTTCATCAAAATCACTCATGGATGATTCTATATAGTTGTGTCTTTTCCAGCGCACACTCACGAGCTCAACAACCAAATGGTACATTAAATTCCAATGTGGTAATTTTCAAGATTCCAAATCCCTAGCCATGGCTTTTCTCATGCATTTTCAATTACCCATTTGTTACGAGACCGATATAGAACTCTTCACTTCACTTCGTCAGACAAACTATGTACATATCTCTGATCACATTCATGAATGGAGACGACGACAAAGGTTGATCAAAGTGACCATTCCTGACCAATTATTGGCAGAATGGTTTACTAAATCTCTTTTACCCCCAATTTCTCGTGATGTCACCATGGATGATTTTTTCACTAAGGAATAATCCATTGCTCGTGCTTAATACATGTATTTGGTTTATTCCCAATCTGGTACGCTGTATGAGTTGATACCAAATGTTTCTTGCACGTCCACCGATCCATCCAAACCATCTTCCACGACTCATGGATATGGAATTATCAGTGCCATCAAAACTGAATATTCATCATAGTCAGTCATCTCAACCAATCGCTCTGTTTCTACACCCATCATCGGTTCGACCTCACTCTCCTCTACCTCCCCCCGACTCAAATATTTGAGGTGAATGCAGTTCAATCTTCCTCTTCACAAAAATATGAGGGAAAAAATAAAAATAAAAAAACTAAACCCAAAAAGAATAATCATAATAATGAAAATCCAAAAACACCAACCCTACCACCTGCTCCTGGGAAAGAACCACAACAAAAACCGAAATTCCCATGTCTCATTTGTGGTGTTGATCATTACACCCAAGACTATCCTCATCGCAACGAAGTTGAAAAAAATTTCAAAGGGAATTCCCAACTCGTTGTGTTGACATAACCTTTTCCTCAGCAACAGTCCATGGTTGCACAAGCCCCTACTCCTCCGACAAGGGGCAATCCCAATCATCCTCCTAGCGAGGAAGCCTCATTGAGTTCCCATATTTATATGTTTAATGGGATTGATTTAACCACTGACACTACAACGCATGACACACCAGTTAAACCTAATAAAGAGAATGCAACTAACAGTACCACATCGAATCCACCTCCCATCGTTGTTACTCCTCAATATGGACCACTTCAGATTGAGAAACCTACTTTCGACTCTATTTTACTCCCTCCCAAGAGCACTATTCACAAATCAACTTTTAATCCTAGTTCACATACTGCCCAAAACTACAACATCATTGAATATTTGTCTCAAGCACCATGTGTTGTGTCTTCTCTCAAAGTTCTACAACATTGTCCAAGTCAACGTAGAACACTCTTGGCCACCATCAGTGCAATCAATCCCGATTCGTCAAATAATATAATGTTTAACCTTGACAAATTCAAGTCACGACTTTCTCACCGTCTTTCTTTTTAGATTGATGTTTTTGTTCATAACCAACACATTCATCGTACCATACTGGATGTGGGATATTCCACCTGTGTCATGTCATTAGCTTGTTGGAAAGGATTGAAATCACCAATGCTTAATCAACCCCCTACAATGTTAAGACTATTCAATGGGTGAGGTTTTCATCCTCACAGACTCTTGCAGTCCTTAGTTGTTCAATTGGGAGGCAAGACCGTCTCTATCGATGTAGAGGTAGTCGATGCCCCCCTTGATTACAACTTGTTTTTAGGAACAAGTTGGTTTTATTCCATGATTGTCATCTCTTCATCGATGTTTCGATGTGTACAATTTCCCTATCAAGGTAAAATTGTCACTATCAATCAATTAGATTATTGTACCCTCGACGCTCGCACTCCCACAACCAACAATATTCCTTTCTTGGGAGATACTAAGATCACTTACGAGAGTGTATGTGTGGGTCTTTTAAAAGACTCTTCCCTTATGGATACTTTCCCTACACCACTTCCTCCCACCTCACAACATATTGCCACGATCAATGTTGGCACAGAGGGGCAGACCCAGGGTTCAACGCTCAAGAGCGCACCAACAAAACCCTAACTACCGACCCTTTCGGCAACACCTGTGAAGCAGATGAAGTCTCACCCGAGGTAGAGGCAAGGGTGGTTGTAAGACTCAGGTGTCTGCAACCTTAGCTGGGACACAAATCTGTGATTATACTACTTACAGTGCACTTAGCATCAGTCAACCATTAATATCCAACCCTTATTGTACTTCGCAGATAGCATAGAGCATCGCAATATTCACTTAGATCTACAGTATCTCATCACTTAGCAACAGTAATACACTAGGTCCTGCAGATCATCACTAAGCACTCGCATATACATCAGCTATAACAATCATATATATCTAAGAAGCACAAAGCATAAGTGAATATATCAAGAGCACATAGCATAAGCAGAGATAAACACAATGAATCAAAGCACAGATCATTACACACAAATTTATGTGGTTCACCACCACCCTTGGGCTATGTCCACCAACTCTTCTTCTTTATTAGTGTCTTCAATCGTCGGTTATAGCACAGAGCACAAAAACCCTTCTTTGCAAAGGATAGAAGATCTGCGCAGCTCACTAGATCCTTCTTCCTTATGTTTCAGCACAAAGCCTCTTACAACAACTTGCACTTAGCCTTGCAAGCTTCTTAGGATCATGCACAGAGAATTTGCAATCTACTTCCGATCATGCAGATATAATTATTAGCACTAAGCCATCTACCATACATCCCATAGATGTGCTTATTTCTTCTATCTAGACTAATCATCTATTTATACATTACAAAAGTGGGCCTAAGCATGGGTAAACCCACAAGCCGACATCCCTTTCCCATTACATTAACCCAAAAACCCTAATAGGGGCCCAAAAGTGGACCGAGATGCTTCGCTTGGTGGTCCTTCTTTGACTAGTTGTTGTAGTTCCAAAATAGGTCAAAATGACCCAAGTTATCCCAAAACTTGGTGAAGGGCCAACAATCAATATGATCTTGACTATGGCATATCAATCTTACGAATCATATGATCCTTGGGTTGTGCATAGTCCTTTGGAATTCTATGCACTAGATGACACTATGTTGCTTAGTCCTGCTGAGGCTTCATACAATGCCATCCAATCTGCCTCTCCCTCACTGGAGGACCAACATTTGTTGGCATCCAACACTTACTAGTTGCCATCTTGATTGGATTCCCTATCCTCTTCTTTCGATTACATCCTACAGATTTTTCCATAATACAAATCCATTATGGAAATGCTCAGTATCGAAGAGGTACCTTAGGATGACAACCATCATCGTTCATCTTTTCTCCCTAGTCTAGATGAAATTGAGAAAGATATACACTCTATATTTCTTGATGGTGTTGTCAATTCTCCCCAATCTCCCATACTTACCCAGGACACTACTTCTAAGGGGAATTTAGGAAACAAATATTCTATGATCACTATCGACATCTCGGTCAAAGAAGGTATCGTGGAAAATTTTCATCTTGTTGCCAATTGTTCACCGGAAGAAGTGGAAGATTATACTGCTTTATTCAAAGAATTATGTGATGTCTTCTCTTGGAGTTACGAAGAAATTATATGGATCGATCCATCGATCGTTGTGCATGAGATAAAAACTTACCTAAGTGTTAAACCTGTTTGACAAAAAATTTGCTCGGTTCATCCTAAGAAAACCGCGGCCATAAAGGCAGAAGTTGAAAAATTGTTGAAGTCTAGTTTTATTTATCCTGTCCCCTTGACGGAATGGGTTTCTAACATCGTTCTAATTGCTAAGAAACAAGGAACCATTCGTGTTTGTGTCGATTATAGGTATCTCAATAAGGATTTTCCTAAAGACAATTACCCAACACCCTTTATCGACCAAATCATCGATAATTGAGCTAGGAGCGTTATATTTTCCTTCATGGATGGTTTCTCAGAGTATAACCAGATCGATATTCTATCGACTGATCAGCATAAGACAACCTTCAGCTTCCCTTGGGGGACGTTCTCTTATCAGAAGCTACCTTTTGGTATTAAAAACACTGGCGCTACTTTCCAGTGAGCCATGTCATATGCTTTCCATGATATCAAATATATTGTGGAACCTTACCTCGATGATTTACCCACTCATTTGTCTACTCGGTCAGACCATATTGGTCATTTATGGGCCATTTCTCTTCGATGTCAGTTTTACCATATCCATCTAAACCCTCACAAATGCATATTCATTGTCGAATCAGGTCGACTCATCGGATTCGTCATCTCCAAAGATGGGATTAGGGTGAATCCCTTAAAAGTAAAATCTATTCTCTATTTAACCCCTACCAACAATATGACCCAACTACAAAGTTTGCAAGGGAAAGCAAACTCTCTTCATCGTTTCATTTGTAATTTCGCCAAACTCACTAAAGGATTTATGAGATTGTTGTAGAAAGACACTCTTTTCATTTGGGATGACGCTGCTCAATGCTCTTTTGATGCTCTTAAGCATGCCTTAACACACATGCCTCTCTTGCACCCCCCAGATTATGCACAAGACTATATACTTTATTTGGATGCCTCTACTTCCACTATCGCCATGGTGTTAGTTCAAGAGGATCCTAACCATGATGAACATGTGATCTACTATATGATTAAAAGTCTATCTAGTCCTGAGCTCTGATATTCACACATTGAAAAGTTGGCTCTGGCTGCAGTCATTGTCATCCAAATATTTCACCACTACATCCTGTTATGAACTACCATGGTCATTACGGACTCAAAACCCATGTACCATATCTTAACATGTCAAGTCCTTGGGGGAAAATATTCCAAATGGATCGTTATTCTTCAAGAATCCAATCTCAAGTTTGCCAAGTCAAAAGCTAAAAAATCATTGGTTTTTGCGGAACTAATCTGTGATCTTCCCTATGCTAATGAGGATATTAATCCCAGTGATTCTCTTCCTGATGAATATATGTTCCTCATTATCACATATGATCCTTGGTATGGAGATATTCTTCTCTATCTCCAAACCCAACGTTTCCATCCTGATATTTCATGTGATGAACGTCATCGTATCCGCCACCATTCTAAATGCTACCTCATCATCGGTGACACTTTGTACCACCGTGGTATTGATATTATCCTACGACGTTGTTTAACCCATGATGAGGTTGAACATGTTTTGAATGACTATCACCTTTGTCACACACCCACTACGGCATAATAATTTTTTTTTGCCTTTTCTCGAGGGACTAAATCCCCGAAGTCCTACGGGGGCTTAGCACAGGCTAGATCTTCCCTTTTCCACCTCCATGTGATCGTTGGTTATGACCACAGGCCAAACAACTAGGCGCCTTTTCGCATTGCGCGACTCAGCGATATAAGCGAGTCGAGTCTTTTGACTCTGCAAACCCCAAAACCCGAAAATCTTACCTTCGAGGAGATCGACAGTTGCGAGTCTCCCCCCTTGATCCGACGGTCCTGGTCGTATCGGGACTTCAGAAATTGGGAGTTTGAAATGAAAGAGAGTCAAGTATTTCGACTCTTCAAACCCCGAAACCTGATGCTCGAGTTCTTGTATGAAATCCAACAGCTCTCAACGTTTTGGATCCAACAGTTCGAATCTTTTCGAAGTTTCATGAACCGGGAGTTCACGATGCGACGACTCCAAAACTCTTGTCACTCCAATCCCCGAATCTCGATATGGGGATTCGTGTAGGAGTTCAATGATCCTCGAGGATTTGGATCCAATGGTCCACGGGATTTCAGAGCTTTCCCCGAACTCTGATCGCTCACCACGCATCTCCTCCAATGGACGATCTAGATCCTTTCGAGACTCCTCCTTTCTGCCATAGAGCGCATCGGGGTTTTGGGTACTGGGATTTTGTGACTTGCGAAGACAAGGGTTCTTGCCCTTTGGTTTCCCGAGTGCCGAAACATCAACCAACAACCACGTGTCCCTATATAAGGATGGTCCAGATACTCCCACGGACCTTGGGGATCTACGGTCCCGATTTCTTCGCTACTTACGAAGATAAAAGAAAGAGTTTGAGGCATTTAATGCCCTCATTTCTTCCTCCAATCTAACGGTCGTGACTGACCTCAGATCTTCCGGTAGGATCTTATCTTTCAATCGATACTTATCCACACATTAAACTATTTTGGGGTTTCAAATGTCGGGATTTCATGACTCGCAATGACTAGGGTTCTTTCCCTCTAATTCCCCGGGTGCTGAAACGCTAAAACGCTTACTGACCACCATGTGCCCTTATGAATGAACAGTTCAGGTACTCTCACAGACCTTGGGGATCTATAGTCTCGATTTCTTCGCTACTTACGAAGATAAAAGAAAGATTTTGAGGCATTTAACGCCCTCGTTTCTTCCTCCAATCTAACGGTCGTGACTGACCTCAGATCTTCGGGCAGGATCTCGTCTGTCAATCGATACTTATCCACATGCTGCCATTTCAGGATTTCGCAAATCGGGGTTTCGGGACTTGCGAGTACGAGAGGGCTCACACTTGGAAACCTCGGGTGTCGAAATGTAGAAATATCAGGATTTTAAGAGGACCATTCTTCCTCGTACAGGATTACTAAGACTTGCACCTTCAAATCCTTTTTCAGGTTCTTGGTAAGCTTTCCAAGAAGAGTGTCTCTATGGGGAGATATATCCAGGGTATTACTTGAGATGGATTAGGGTATAGATTTCTCGAGAATAGACTTGAAGTCTGAATTAGGTCGGTATACATATATATAGCTATTTATAAAACATAAGCCATGTGTAGTCTTTCCATTATAAGCATGCAACCACCATTTCTAGTCAAAACACCACACAGACGGTCTTATACTGAAACCATTTATAATTGCACAGACTATGATCATAAATGTTAGAATATACATTTCAAGATGAAAGATGTAAAACACTTATCAGAAATAAAAATAGGTGTGATTGCAACTGCTAAGAGGGGTGCTCGTTTCCACACAACCATAGGCTCAGCGACTCCCAACGGATTTACCACTAGCCACCCCTGAGTTGAGACCACGATGCTATGAGACTGAGTCTTTGTTCACTAGTGATCGAGAACAAAGGTTACTCTCCTTCTTCTCCACTATCACTCACTCTGTATTTTCCAGAGTTATTTCCTCCGCGTCTGCCCTCTGATCACACACTCTTCCTGCCTTTTTTCTCTTTTCGACGAGGTTGCGTGTGGCAAGATCTTCCTCGTGGTGGTCAGGTCTGAGGACTCTACGGATGGGCAGTTCACCCCCATCCCTCATTACTCATGAGGAGCCATTTACCTACCAACCTGGCGAGTCATTTAATTCGAGGCCAGCGAGCCGCTCTTGGTTCTCCGGGCCAGTGAAGTCCGAATACAGTATTGGTTTTGGTGGAAGTTAACACCACCATTCCAGGTGCCTTCCACCACCTTTCTTCAGCCATCGTGGTCTCTTTTTCAGCACACCCCCCCTCTCAGTAGTCCTGTAATATATATATATTCATAATATTATTTACATTCATCGACCTTTTTCATAAGGTCCATTCACATCACACATTCACATTTCTAAGTTTTCCACAATACTTGGCCAGTATAGTTATTTTTACAAACTAGGGAAAACAGGGTGTTACACCTTGGAGCTTGTGGTGGTCGTCTTTCTGGAATGGCTACAGCCCATAAAATATTATGTGTTGGTTATTTTTGGCCCTCCATCTTCAAATATTGTATCGAGTTTATCAAACAATTCCCACCCTGTCAAGTTTTTCAAAAAAAGGAATGTACCCACCCTACTTCATTGCATTCCATTGTGGTCGTCGGGCCCTTTTCCAAATGGGGCATTTATTTTATGCAATGTAAGATGACCTCAGCCAAGGGGCAAGGTTATATCATCATTGCCATTGATTATTGTTAATGTTTATGCCATTATTATAGTTCTTTGCATTTCAATAGATAAGAGCATAATAAGAACAAGATCACTGAGAAATACGCATTCACAAGAGACACATCATTTATCCTGGGAAACCCTCTAGGGGAAGAAAACCCAGCAAAAACTTCCTTATCATAAATAGCTTATTCAATGTTTAAGAGATAACTCAAACCAATACAGAAAGTTCTCCCCAAGAGATCCGCCACTCTTCTCCCTCTCTCCAACTGGTAATTGCATCTTGCCTCATAAGAGAATGAGAAAGTGAGTGTGTGTTTGAAGTGAGGCGCTAGCCTCTTATTTATACAAGAATGGCACGTGTGAAAGGTCGCAACTGGCAGGGCTGACCTCTCACTCTGGGTGGGTAAACCCACCTTTAATTAATTTTGGGTCTTCCATAATAACTGTTGAGGCCGACTTCTTATTCTGCCCTTTATAATTGTCTGATGACCAATCCACAAAAGGGGATTTGGTCCTTATACAATTACTGACATGATTAATCCACAATGGGGATTAATCCAATAACAATAATAATAATGATGACATGATTAATCCACAATGGGGATTTAATCCAATAATAATAAGAATGCCCTTCGCAGTTACATTATTTCAACACTCACCCTTAACTAGAAGGGTATTCTTGATCAACATCAAGCGAGAGAGGTCTACATCATCAGTGGCATCTGGAGGACAGTATCGTCAATATCATCTTGAAAAATTGGCTAACATATTTATGAGTCATCGGAATTTTTCTTCATCAGTAGCATCATCATTCTCGAAAGAATGCTATCATCATCTGCATTAAATATGTATCAGTAAAAATGATACCTCATCACAGCACTAGATTGGCACATCACAGTACTACACTAGCTCAATGTCACAGCGGTTAAGTTGGTAGCTCAGTGTCAGTCACATCTTGCTTTACATCTAACAACTAGGTCAGAAGCAAGTAATATCATCATCTCGCTTTACGTCTAACAACTAGGTCAGAAGCAAGGAATCACAACGTCATGCTTTACATCTAACAATGACGTCAAAAGCATGACTCATCTTGCTTTACGTCTAACAACGAGGTCAGAAGCAAGCAACACATTAACATCTCGCTTTACATCTAACAACGAGGTCAGAAGCGAGGAAACATCTTGCTTTATGTCTAAAAACTAGGTCAAAAGCAAGGAATCAGCGGCGTCATGCTTTACGTCTAACAACTAGGTCAGAAGCATGACTCATCTTGCTTTATGTATAACAACGAGGTCAGAAGTAAGGATCACACGATGTCATGCTTTATGTCTAACAGCGAGGTCAGAAGCATGACTCATCTTGCTTTACGTCTAACAACGAGGTCAGAAGAAAGGATCACACGACGTCATGCTTTATGTCTAACAGCGAGGTCAGAAGCATGACTCATCTTGCTTTACGTCTAACAGTGAGGTCAGAAGCAAGGATCACACAGCGTCATGCTTTGCGTCTAACAGCAAGGTCAGAAGCATGACTCATCTTGCTTTACGTCTAACAACTAGGTCAGAAGCAAGGAATACATCTACTCCCCCTTTCAGGGAGGGTCCTTTCGGACAATACCAAGCTTATCTCGAAAGTGTTCAAACTTTACATGAGATAGAGGCTTAGTCAACACATCAGCAACCTGTTCATCCGTGCTAATGTATTGGAGCTTCAAGGCAGTACCATGTCATGGATGAAATGATAGCGGATCTCTATGTGCTTCGACCTGTCGTGGAACACAGGATTCTCTGTCATTTAAAAGCAGCTTTGATTGTCACATATAATCACAGTTTCTCTCATCTCCAAATCAAATAGGCATGTCAACAACTTTCGAAGCCATATAGCTTCGCAGCTAGCAGAACATCCAGCAATGTACTCTGCTTCCACTGTGCTGAGAGAAATACTGGATTGCTTCCTACTCTGCCACGAGATCATAGCTAATCCCAAACTGAAATAGCATCCGGAAGTGCTTTTTCTGTCAGCAACGCTTCCTGCCCAATCTGCATCAGTATATCCACTCAATGTGAAGTCATGATCTCCATCATAGCTGAGACCATAATCCATTGTACCTTTAAGATACCTCATCACATGTTTTGTAGCCACTAGGTGAACACGTCTGAGCTCTACCAGAAACTGACTCAAGGTGTTCACTGCAAAACAGATGTCTGGTCTGGTGTTTGTCAGGTACATCAGTAATCCAATAATCTGTCTGTACAGAGTGGCATCTATCAAATCTGACGAAGTATCAACCAGCAGCTTCAACTTTTCTTCCATGGGAGTATTCATGGACTCTCATTCTAGCATGTTGAATCTCTTCAAGATTTCGACCGTGTACTTCCCTTGGTTAAGGAAGATTCTTTTCAAACTTTGCCATACCTCAATACCTAAGAAGTAATGCATTAGTCCAAGGTGTTTCATTTCAAATTATGCGGCAAGTCTTTGTTTACATTCAGCAATGAGCTTTTCTTCTCCAGTTAAGAATAATTCATCCACATACAGTAATAGTATTACTGGTTCATTATCCATGATCTTGAAGTAGAGATTTGAGTCTGCTTTACTCTTGGTAAAGCCTAAGCTCATCAAGAAACTGTCTATACGGCCAACCCAAGCTCTGGGATCTTGCTTCAATCCGTACAAGGCTTTCTTCAATCGACAGACATGAGACTTTCTATATTCAACCTCAAATCCTTGGGGTTGCTCTATATACACTTCCTCTTCGATAACACCATTCAGAAAAGTTGTCTTCACATCCATCTGGTGCAGCTTCCATTTCATCTTGGCAACAAGAGCTATAATGGTTCTGATCGAAGTGTATC
>ML814765.1:88744-99581 GCA_009831015.1 Picea engelmannii | reverse complement strand
GTATATCCACTCAATGTGAAGTCATGATCTCCATCATAGCTGAGACCATAATCCATTGTACCTTTAAGGTACCTCATCACATGTTTTGCAGCCACTAGGTGAACACGTCTGAGCTCTACCAGAAACTAACTCAAGGTGTTCACTGCAAAACAGATGTCTGGTCTGGTGTTCGTCAGGTACATCAGCGATCCAATAATCTGTCTGTATAGAGTGGCATCTATCAAATCTGACAAAGTATCAACCAACAGCTTCAGCTTTGCTTCCATGGGAGTATTGATGGACTTGCATTCTAGCATGTCGAATCTCTTTAAGATTTTGACCATGTACTTCCCTTGGTTAAGGAAGATTCTTTCCAGACTCTACCATACCTCAAGACCTAAGAAGTAATGCATTAGGCCAAGGTGTTTCATTTCAAATTCTGCGGCAAGTCTTTGTTTACATTCAGCAATGAGCTTTTCTTCTCCAGTTAAGAATAAGTCATCCACATACAGTAATAGTATTATTGGTTCATTATCCATGATCTTGAAGTAGAGATTTGAGTCTTCTTTACTCTTGGTAAAGCCTAAGCTCGTCAAGAAACTGTCTATACGGCCATACCAAGCTCTGGGAGCTTGCTTCATTCCGTACAAGGCTTTCTTCAATCGACATACATGAGACTTCCTATCTTCAAACTCAAATCCTTGGGGTTTCTCTATATACGCTTCCTCTTCGATAACACCATTCAGAAAAGCTGTCTTCACATCCATCTGGTGTAGCTTCCATTTCATCTTGGCAGTAAGAGCTATAATGGTTCTGATCGAAGTGTATCTGGCTACAGGAGTGAATGTCTCTTCATAGTCGATTCCTTCCTTCTGGAAAAAGCCACGAGCGACAAATCTTGCTATATATTTCTCAATACTTCCATCAGCAGCATGTTTTGTCTTGAAGAGCCATTTTGATGATACCACATCCTTACTTTTTGGTCTGTGAAAAATTTCCCATACATCATTCTTTATTATGGATTGGTATTCCTCTGTCATAGCATCTGCCCATTCCTTCTTCTGGATGGCCTCTTCAAAACATGTGGGTTCTTCATCAAGTAGATTTCACATCAAAGCCGTGTAACTGGAGAATGGCTTTGGTCTCTTTACCTGTCTTATGGTTCCTTATGGAACACCATACTTCTCTCCATCTTGAATAAGCTCTCTTGCCCAAGCAAGCTTTCTTTTATAGGAGAAGGTCATTTGAGGAGGTTCTTGAACTTCTGTTATATCATGATCTTTAGGAGTCTCCTCATCAGGGGAAGTTATGACTTCCCTTACAGGTTTTGTAGCTCTCGGAACTTCCCCCATGGATTCTGTCATCCTGGGTTTTACAGGTTCCTCTTCATACATTTCTTCAAGCTGGCATCTTCTCGATTTCTTAAGTGTAGCTTCTTCATCAAAGGTCACATCCTTGCTGATATCAATATGGCGGTGACCAGGTGTTTCAGGATTAATCCGTAAGTGCGGACACCAACTGATCTCCCTAGATCCACCTGGATCTAGAACAAAACAAGACAAAATAATACTGTTTCCCTAGATTACAACTATTGAATGAACTAAAAGGCAAGAATCATGAACATACCTTATGATATCTTCCTTGGGTCTTTGTTGTACCAACTTTGCTCCAATGCTCTTGCGTCGTCTAGACCACAACAATGCAAACCAATCGAAGTGAAGACAACTCAATATATTCAATAGTTAACCTATGTATATGATCAAGGAGTTATACAATAAAGTGACATTAGCTTTATGGGAAAGGGACATATTACTGTATTATATTGATTGAAAGTGAAACTTACAACCTGAGCCTTGATGTTGCAAACCTCCTTTCGATGGCTCCTAGGTCTGACACACACACTTTCTCACTTGCATGAAGAAGATCAACCACTTTTGATAACCTTGCTAGAGTTCCTTAGCTGTTGTAGCATCAGTCCTTCACACAATCTTCCACTAATTCTCCAATAAATATCTTGCTAGTTTGCTTCCTAACCTTTTCCATGAGCATTCCCCTCAATATATAGGAGAGAATAGATTAGTTATTTGGATAGGAATGATCCCAAGATATCAGGAAAGTCAGTACTTAGATAACCATTCGAATGCCAACTCATCCTTCTAGAAGATTCCCTTCTAGAAGGTTCGAGAATTTATCTTTTTCCTTCCTTTAGAAGTGGTTCGCACCCTAGTAGTTAGGTACAGTGTGAACTTCTTGCACCCTAGCTTAATGCAGCCCGCGAGAATCATGCATTCTCGCAGGCAAATATATAGGTAGCCTGCGAATCTCCCTTAAAAATATGATTTCTGGAAAGAGACAAAGGTAACTTTTCTCAGGAAAGTGTTCTAGTGAAGAGCCTGATTTCTCCATCATCATTACATCATTATGATGACCAAAATTATGGATAACACCAAGTATGTAGATTCTAAAGGCCTTGGATACCTCACAGTATCCCACAAATATTCCTTTCTTTCCAGAGGGTTCCATCTTGTTTCTTTTCTCTTTCGGTATATGGATAAACACTGGACAGCCAAATATTTTGAGATGGCTTACCTCTGGCTTCTTTCCGATGAACATTTCTTCTGGGGTCTTGAACCCAAGTGCATTATGGGATAGTCTATTATGCACGTAAACAACTACCATAGCTGCTTCTGCCCATAAGCACATAGGAAGATCTTGATCGTGAATCATGGTCTTTACAGCTTCCATAATCGCTATGTTCTTCCTTTCAGCTACACCATTTTGTTGGGGATTATAGGGAGTAGTTAGTTCCCTCTTGATCCCGACATCTCTGCAGAAGCTTACGAACTCCTTCAAGGTATATTATCCTCCATTATATGACCTGAGTATCTTAATCTTTCTTTCGGAAAGATTCTCTATCAAGGCTTTGAATTCCTCGAATTTAGTGAATACTTCATCTTTAGATTTTAAGAAATGTATCCAGGTCTTACGAGAATAATCATCAATAAATGATACATAGTATACATACCCGCTAATGGAGGATGATGGAATTGGGCCACACACGTATGAATGGATGAGTTCCAATGCTCCTTTTGATTTGTTTTCCCTCTTTGGAAAAGGGTTCTTGATGTTCTTCCCTTGTGCGCATCCATTGCATATGCCTTCCTGATCAACCTTGAGTTCTGGTAAACCTGTGACAGCTTTTCATATGTATGGTAGCACCTTGTATTTGATGTGGGCCAATATTTTATGCCAAATTTTGTATGAGTTTTCGATGGCATGGGTCATAGCAGTTTCTGGGTGACCCTTTAGCTTATATAAACCATTTTCTTCACTTCCGATGACGATTGCTTCATTTAAGGTTTCTCCCTTAGCCCACATAAAAACTTCTCCATCTATGAATGCAACTCTATAGCCTTTCTTGTCTAAAGATGATATGGAGAGTAAGTTATTCTTTAGGCCCGGTACATAGAGTACGTCCTTCATTGTTATTGAGTTTTCTGAATCTAGCTTGTAGTTTGATTCTCCTATTCCCTTGATGGGATATTGATAATCATCTCCAAGAGTTACTTTCTGAGAAAACTTCTTTTCTGAAATACAAGAGAGAGTATTTTTCTTACCCGTCATATGCTTTGATGCACCGCTATCAATGAGCAATGTGTACTCTCCAGGTGATACAGATCCTAAGAGAGCTGAGATCAAGACATGGTCCTTAATCATCTTCATAGGTGGTTCTTCATCTTCGGCAATGTGAGCATGTTGCCTTTTGTGCTTCCTCTTGTACTCTTCTCTTCTGACTGGATAATTATTCACCCTGTGTCCCATCTTATCATAAGGATAGCATTGTATAGATGAGAGATCTCTCCCCTTGCATTGTCCTTTCTTCTGAAAATTTCTTGAATGAGATTCTTGGTTGTTGAACTTGTTGAACTTGTTTGATGGTTGCGTGATGCAGGAGCATCTCCCACGTCAAGCGAGCCAGCGCAGAAGGCAAGAAACAGCTGGACAAGCGCCACCACAAATTTTGAAATTGTCTCGAAGATAATGCGCCAACCTTAAATGTGATAGTAAAGAGAGGCATACTTTTATATTGTAATCAGACCTTGAGCGTTCCGCTCTTGTCTGAAGTAGATGGAGGCACTTATGTTGAGATGAAATAGGTAGATAGAATTTAATATTAGATTAGACAGTTTTAGAAAGAAAGATGGAAATGGGATATAGACATCCTCATTGTGCATTTGTATTATTATTGAAGCAGGAAGAGCATAGAAGAAATGCAGAGAGCTGTGTAAGAACACCCATGTACAGATATTTGAATTAATAGAAGAAAGATTTGATTCAAATTCATGGTTTGTGTTTTTCTCTGTGTATTGATGTTGATATGCTCATGAATATTGGCTTCCTTGTTATACATTTGCTTTATGTGTTGTGTATGTGATTTCATGTTGAGTTTGGAATCTGAAAGGAAGAAGGAATGAGTTTCAATTGTTTCTCTATTTGAGCCAGAGAATTCCTGCAAGGAGTGCAGTAGAAGTGTCCGCAAGGATTGTGTTGACAGAAGGTTCAGATAGAGATATCTCTTGTTCTCATTCATCCCAAAAGTGCAGACAGGCACAGGAGTCGTGAAAGGAGTGCGCAGGCCGAGTGAAGTTCAGGGGTGCGAACCTGAGCGAGAATTGAAAGGACTGTTGTCGCAGGTGTGCGCAGAGTCGAGTGACTTCAACACTTAGATGTGGTTGAAGGTTACCGCAAGGAGTGCGTGCAAGAGTTTCCGGAAGGACCTAAAGGTCGTGAGAAATCTCAGGAGGGATAAGACCTTCGAAGTTGTTGAAGGACAGCTCAGAGGAGTTGTGCCTTGAATATTTAATTAGGTATTGTAAGTCTTCACGCAGGTGGATGAGTTCCACGATAAAGAAACACTTGAATCATTTCGCAGGTCTCATTTAGAGGAACGGACGGTCAGAATTCTCCAAGGAGGATTCGCGACATTCCGTGGACCGTTAGATCTAAAGAAGGTGCAGGGGAGATACGACGACGTATTCTCAGAAGGGGTAGAACCATTGATCCGGACCACAAGAGCCATTGGATCTGCGCGTGGATTCACATATCGGGGTTTCATGGGTTGAAACTCTGTAAACTCGCCACAGAGATCGCGAAATCGCGATACGCGATATCCCGACGACTACGAGAATGGTGTGGGGCCACAGGAGTCAGCAAGCGGACAGGTGGCACATCGCATGTCGGGAGTTCATGAGTAGAAGGGCTGAGAACTTGGTGTCAAGGGTCGCGAAGTGCGAGGACACGAGAGGCGGCGAAGTGGCGAGAAGACCAGGAGTTGTCCATCTGAGGAGGAAAGGTGGCAGAGATCGAGAGATCTCGCAAACTCGAAAATTCGCAAGGTGAGAGGCCAAACATTGGGTACTCCAAGTCGCGAAGACGTGAGGGGTGAGAAGAAGAATAGCCATTGGATCTGGGTCGTAGGAGGACTGTTGGATTGGAGACCCCATCGCCTATCGCGCATTCGGGGTTCGGCGGTTGAGAGGGGTCACTTTCGACATCAGAAGTCACGAAGTGCCGAGAGCCGAAGTTCGTGTGGACATGTGGCAGAGCCATAAGGTGAGACCCGTGTGGTTGACGGGTGGACACGTGTTGCCTAGAGAAAGGAGTCAACACTCCATTGAATTCTCGCATCTCGGGGATTCACGGGATAAGAGTGTGAAGGCTCGATGCTTCAACCTGCGAGGTTGCGAGTAGCGAAAAGCGTCAAGGGAGGAGTCAACCCAGCATTGACCTATCATGTCTCAGAAGATCACAATAGGAGGGCACGAGAGTTCAACTCACGAAGGTGCGAGTTGCGAGAGGCATTGATATTTAAGCCCTATCCTATGGTTACATGTGGGGAGGGTGCTGCCAAGGGAAGGAGCCATAACCGTATCGCCAGTTTGGGTATCGCAAGATTGGAAAGGAAGAGTCAGAAGCTTCGACTCACGAACTTGCGAGATCATGAGATTTAGTCTGATCTCCCGATTGTAAAGAGGATATCTCGTGGAGAGTTTGTTGTGGGTATGGATTTCCCGATAGGGAAATAGAAGAGCCTTAGTGTTCTTCGGGCCAGTAGAGAGGAGAAGATCCTGTGAGCGGACGTGCTAGCGAGCGCGCCTGCATCAAGTGGTATCAGAGCCTAGAAAAGCTTCTTTGCTTTCTATAGCCGAGAAGGGAAGAATTCAACATGTCGTCGAGAAGAAGGGATAGACAATCACCCGATCCAGAGGAGGAATGGGAAACACCCAGAGGAAGGGGTAGAGAAGTGCAGAATCCAGAAGTAGAAAGAGATTTGCATAACTTACGTGCTAGAGTTTTGGACATGGAGATAAGACAAAGGTGCACAACTGATGTAGGAGATATCAGTGAGTCCGAAAATGAAGATGATGTTGGACATGGAGAAGAAGATGCAGCAAATGAACGCTTACTTAAAGCTGTTGCAAGAATGGGTGCAAAGGTAAAAATGGACATTCTAGTTTATGAGGGAAATCTGGATGTAGAAGAGCTTCTAGACTGGATTAGATCTCTAGACACCTATTTTGACTATGAAGATATCGAAGAGGACAAGAAAGTTAGGCATGTTGTCACGAGATTAAAAGGACATGCAGCCGTGTGGTGGGATGAACTACAAGTAGATAGGCATTGCCAAGGCAAGCAGAAAATTAAGAGTTGGGACAAGATGATTGCAAAGATGAAGGCAAAATTCATTCCCAGGGACTATCAAATTTCTTTGTTCAGGAGAATGCAGAACCTGAGACAGAAGCAGATGGCAGTGAAAGAATACACTGAGGAATTCTATAGACTGAATATCAGAGCAGGTCATCGCGAAAGCAATGACAAAAAAGTGGCCAGATACATGAATGGCCTGAGATATGAGATTCAGGATGAAATGAGCATGGTAACTATCCGAACTGTGGAGGATGCTTATCAAATGGCTCTGAAAGATGAAGAGAAGTTGAGCTGAAAGAAAGGTCAAAGGGGTTGAGGCAGAAGTCATCCCAGAGGAAAATCAATTGCCCAAGAAAGAACCCAGAAGCCCAGGGACAACTGGAAGAAACCTCAGACTCAGGTAGAGAGAGGTGGAAGCTCACAGCGAGGGCAGCGATATGTTGAACAGAGGGGACAGAATAATGAGCAGAGAGGAGATTATGATGACAACAACACTTTTCCTCGTACTAGAGGTAGAGGAAGAGGAAGAGGTGGAGTAATCACATGCTTCACATGTGGGAAGAATGGGCACAAGTCATTCAAGTGTCCAGAGAAAAGGAAAGAAATGGGAGAGACTCACATCACCGAGGCACAGAGGCGAGATGTTGAGGCAGAAGATGTTGAAGGTGGAAGATCGTTGGTGATGCGAAAAGTCCTTTTGACACCAGAGAAAGAGGTGGAAAGTTCAGTCCAAAGGACTAGACTTTTCAGGACTACTTGCAAGACCAAGGGTTGGGCATGCAAAGTCATTGTGGACAGTGGTAGCACGGACAATCTTGTTTCAACCGAGATGGTAGAAAAGCTGGAGCTGGAGACGACTGATCATCCAAGTCCATATAAAATTTTGTGGCTACAAAAAGGACATCAGGTAAATGTCACCAAACAGTGCTTAGTTGAATTTAAGATAGGAGGATATAATGATAAGATATTATGTGATGTCATTCCTATGGATGTTTGTCATCTATTGCTGGGTAGACTGTGGCAATATGACAGGAATGTGATTCATGATGGGAGGATGAACACTACACCCTAGAGAAGAATGGGAGGACACACATGTTGCTTCTAATTAAAGATAAGGAGGTAAAGTCGGAAGTAGGCAACACAATACTTCTCATGAGTGGGAAGGAACTTCTTACCGAGGTTAAGAAGAAAGAGGAACCGCAATTCTTTGTGGTCAGAAAACCGAGGATTGTTCTAACTAGCACAAGAATGGAAGATTTACCAGAGGAGGTTCAGGAACTGCTGAAAGAGTTCGTTGACATTGTAGTGGATGAATTACCTCATTCGTTGCCACCAATCAGGAGTGTGAGTCATCATATCGATCTCATACCAGGAGCTATTTTTCCGAACAAAGTTGTGTACAGACTGACGCCGCAGGAGAATGAAGAGGTTAAAAGGAAAGTCCAGGATTTGTTGGACAAAGGATTAGTCAGGGAAAGCTTGAGTCCATGTGTTGTTCTGACAGTACTCAGTCTGAAGAAACATGAAGGCTGGAGGATGTGCACTGATTCAAAGGTGATTAATAAGATAACCATCAGGTATAGATTTCCATTGCCAAGAATGGATGACCTGATGGACTGCTTAAGTGGAGAAAAATATTTTTCAAAGATTGATTTGAAAAGTGGATATCACCAGATTCGCATGAGAGAGGGTGATGAATGGAAAACAACATTCAAGACGAACGAAGGGTTGTATGAATGGCTTGTTATGCCATTTGGCTTAACAAATGCGCCAAGTACCTTCATGAGGTTGATGAATGAAGTCCTGAATGAGTTCATCGAGAAGTTTTTCATCGTGTATTTAGATGACATATTGGTTTTCAGTAAGATAGAGGCTGAACATCTAAAGCATTTGGCTACAGTGATGCAAAAATTGCAGCAGGAGAAGCTGTTGATAAATATGAAGAAATCCTCGTTCATGAAGACAGAACTCATTTACTTGGGGTTTGTTATTTTGGCAAATGAGTTGAGGATGGATCCAAATAAGGTGGAAGTGATCAAGAATTGGCCATCACCGAGGAATGTATTCGAGGTGAGAAGTTTTCACGGATTGGCTAGTTTCTACCGAAAGTTCATCGGGAATTTCAGTGGAATTAGCGCAGCGATGATGGATACAGTGAGAAAAAGACACAAATATTTTCAATGAACAGAAGACACTGAAAAGAGTTTCAATTTGTTGAAGAGGAAGATCACAGAACAACTTGTTCTGGTGTTACCGAATTTCCGAAAAACATTTCAGGTGAAATGCGATGCAAGCGGGTTTGCAATCGGAGCGGTCTTGAGTCAAGATGATAGGACGATAGCATATTTCAGCAAGAAGCTAAATGAGGCGAAAGTGAAGTACTCCACATATGACAAGGAATTTTATGCCATTATTCAAGCATTGAAAAAGTGGAGGCACTATTTGATTCCAAAAGAATTTGTTTTGTATAGTGATAACCATGCATTGCAATTTGTGACTCAACAGGAGAAGTTGAATCAGAGGCATGTTAAGTGGGTTGAATACATGCAGAATTTTACATTTGTGATTAAACATATTTCTGGTACTGCTAACAAAGTTGTTGATGCTTTGACCAGGAAGTGTTTGTTGTTGCAGGAATTCAAAGTCAAAACATTGGGTTTTGATGATCTCAGAGATATGTACATAGATGATCCAGACTTCAAGGAGGCGTATGAAGCAGCTGAGAATCCAGTTCTCAGGGATAGAAGCCAGTGGGCCGAGTACATGATCCAAGAAGGATTGTTGTTCAAAGGCAATCAACTGTGTATACTAAATTTCTCCATGAGGGAGAATCTGCTGAAGGAGAAACACAGCGGAGGATTGGCCGGACACTTCGGTCATGACAAGGCATTCGGAAAGTTGAGCGAGTCATAATTTTGGCCAGGGATGCGATCAGAGGTCAAGAGATTTGTGGACAGATGCAGGATTTGCCAGAATTCGAAGGGGAGGAAGCAGAATGCGGGTTTTTATCAACCATTGCCCATACCAGAGAGGCCGTGGGATGCGATTAGCATGGATTTTGTATTGGGGTTGCCAAGAACGCAAAGAGGCTGTGATTCAATCTTTGTGGTTGTAGACAGATTTTCAAAGATGGCACACTTTATCCCATGTCAGAAAACTAGTGACGTGACTCACATCACAAACCTATTTTTCAAAGAAGTCATTCGACTTCACAGCTTACCAAGGAGCATAGTTTCGGACAGAGATACAACGTTCATAGGGAATTTCTGGAGAACCTTATGGAAAAAGCTGGGAATGAACTTGTTTTTTAGTTCATCTTATCATCCGCAGATGGATGGAAAGACAGAAGTGGTAAACAGAAGTCTAGGAGATTTGTTGAGAAGCTTGGTGACAGAGCACCACAGCCAGTGGGACAGTATATTGCCGCAGACAGATTTTGCTTATAATGACTCAGTGAACAGGAGTACAGGGAAAAGTCCATTTCAGATTGTTTATGGCATGCAGCCGAGGGTAATTTCTGAATTGACGGATTCAGAACAGACTACGACTAGGAGCGCTAGTGCAGAAGAATTCGCTGAGGCGATGAAAGAACTTCACAGCCAGGTGAAGGAGCGACTGCTGAAATCAAGCCAAGAATATAAGCGCAGAACAGATCAGCATAGAAGGCAACTTCAATTTGAGGTTGGTGACTTAATTCTGGCACATCTAAGAAAGGAAAGGTTCCCGAGGGGAACATACAATAAATTGAAAATGAAGAAAATCGGGCCATGTAGGGTCTTGAAGAAAATTGGAGAAAATGCTTATGAGATTGAATTACCCGATGGGATCGGAATTTCTCCAATATTCAATGTCTCAGATTTATACCCATACAGAGCTGGGGAAACATGTAGAAAATCCAGGTCCTATCAGCAAGACTTATTGGTTTGTCTTTGACCAAGCTAAGTCACTAAGTTTTCTGCTGTCATAAATTGTTTTACTGCTGTTTTATAACAGCCATCTGAAAAGTGTGTTTGCTGATGTGTTATGGTTGTTGTTTCAGTGATTGGGTGCCCTTGCAAGTAGTTTTCTGTTAGATAAATTTTACATTTACTTCCCAATAAACAACAACACACCTATCTAATCTTTAAATGCTGAAATATGGACAGAAATA
>ML814765.1:57655-79257 GCA_009831015.1 Picea engelmannii | reverse complement strand
CCACAAATATTCCCTTCTTTCCGAAGGGTTCCAGCTTGTTTCTTTTCTCTTTCGGTATATGGATAAACACTGGACAACCAAATATTTTGAGATGGCTTACCTCTGGCTTCTTTCCGGTGAACATTTCTTCTGGGGTCTTGAACCCAAGTGCATTATGGGATAGTCTGTTCTGCACATAAACAGCTGCCATAGCTGCTTCTTCCCATAAGCACATAGGAAGATCTTGATCATGAATCATGGTCTTTAGAGCTTCCATAATCGTTTTGTTCTTCCTTTCAGCTACACCATTTTGTTGGGGATTATAGGGAGTATTTAGTTCCCTCTTGATCTCGACATCTCTGCAGAAGCTTGCGAACTCCTTCGAGGTATATTCTCCTCCATTATCTAACCTGAGTATCTTAATCTTTCTTTCAGAAATATTCTCTATCAAGGCTTTGAATTCCTTGAATTTACTGAATACTTCATCTTTAGATTTTAAGAAATATATCTAGGTCTTACGAGAATAATCATCAATAAATGATACATAGTATACATACCCTCTAATGGAGGATGATGGCATTGGGCCACACACGTCTGAATGAATGAGTTCCAATGCTCCTTCTACTTTGTTGTCCCTCTTTGGAAAAGGGTTCTTGATGTTCTTCCCTTGCGCGCATCCATTGCATATGCCTTCTTGATCAATCTTGAGTTCTGGTAAACCTGTGACAGCTTTGCATATGTATGGTAGTGCCTTGTAGTTGATGTGGGCCAATTTTCTATGCCAAAGTTCGCATGATTTTTCGATGGCATGGGTCATAGCAGTTTCTAGGTGACCCTTTAGCTTATATAAACTATTTTCTTCACTTCCGATGACGATTGCTTCATTTAAGGTTTCTCCCTTAGCCCACATAAGAACTTCTCCATCTATGAAGGCAACTCTATAACCTTTCTTGTCTAAAGCTGATATGGAGAGTAAGTTCTTCTTTAGGCTTGGTACATAGAGTACGTCCTTCATTGTTATTGAGTTTTTTGAATCTAGCTTGTAGTTTGATTCTCCTATTCCCTTGATGGGATATTGATAATAATATCCAAGAGTTACTTTCTGAGAAAACTTCTTTTTTGAAATACAATAGAGAGTATTTTTCTTACCCATCATATGCTTTGATGCACCGCTATCAATGAGCCATGTGTCCTCTCCAGGTGATACGGATCCTAAGAGAGTTGAGATCAAGACATGGTCCTTAATCATCTTCATATGTGGTTCTTCATCTTTGGCAATGTGAGCATGTTGCCTTTTGTGCTTCCTCTTGTACTCTTCTCTTCTGACTGGACAATTATTTGCCTTGTGTCCCATCTTATCACAAGGATAGCATTGTATACATGAGAGATCTCGCCCCTTGCATTGTCCTTTCTTCTGAAAATTTCTTGAATGAGATTCTTTGTTTTTGAACTTGTTTGATGGTTGTGGTTCTCTATGAGATTCCCTTTTGAAGTAGGGTTTCTTCCTTCCTCCTTTTGTATGAGTAGCTAGGGCTTGATCATCGTCCCTTGCTAGTAGTGCTTCACAGTTGGCTACCCTTGTCTCTTCTTGGGTGCATTCTTCCCATAGGCTTTCAAAATGTAGTTTTTCCTTTCTACCACATACTGACTGGATGAAGGCATCCAAAGGTCTTGTGAGACCATCTAGGGAAGTTATTACAAATTTGTCTTCGTCGATGGTGTCTCCAATCGCTTTCAATTGTTCTTTTATTTCGGAGATTCAGGAGAGATATTATTGAATCATTTCTCCTTTCTGCATCTTGGTATTCTTCAACTGAGTTCTAAGATTCATATTTCGATTGATGTTTTTTCCTTCATATAGTTTTCTTAGAGAATCAAACATCTCCTTCTGGGTTTTCTTTGATGATACATACGGGATCAGGTGGTCTTTGATTGAGTCTACAATTATTCTCTGAGCCCTGATTGAGTCCTTTTGATGCTTCGCTTTCTCTACAGCATCTTCAGGTTCCTCCACTTCTTCTTTGATAAATCTTGATAGGTAATTCTTTGCAAGGATCAGACCGATCCTATACTTCCAGGCACGGAAGTTTTCTATGCCTTCTAGTTTCTCAACAAGCTTTGTGCTTACAGACATTTTGTACTTGCGGCAACAAAAATAACCAAAAAATTGAAAATGCTCAAAATCAAATTTTGACTTTACCAGGAGGTGCGCTTGGCTGAGGCGAGTAGCCTGGTGTCCTCAGATCTGAGAAAATCCAAACTTTACCCCATCAAATCTGATCTGCGGATTTCTGGACTGGTGCTTCCGGTGCTTCTGGTACTCTGGTACTACTGGTACTTCTGGTATTGGTTTTCTGGTACTTCTGATACTTTTGTGAAACTAGGGTTTCACTTTTCAGGAGATCCAACCACTGAAAAGGTGCGCTCTAGGTGCCAAATTGATCCTTGGGGGAGGGTGTATCTTTCTAGGAGGTTAGGGAGTTGAAAAGAGATCTTTTTCAAAACCCTAATTTGTAGGTGTTGCAACAGTGACGTTTTTCCTCTTGCAAATAGTGCTTTCTTCAGGTTGGCTCTGATACCATGTTAATGTTTATGCCATTATTATAGTTCTTTGCATTTCAATAGTTAAGATCATAATAAGAACAAGATCACTGAGAAATACACATTCACAAGAGACACAACATTTATCCTGGGAAACCCTCTAGGGGAAGAAAACCCAACAAAAACTTCTTTATCATAAATAGCTTATACAATGTTCAAGAGATAACTCAAACCAATACAGAAAGTCCTCCCCAAGAGATGCGCCACTCTTCTACCTCTCTCCAACTGGTAATTGCAGTTTGCCTCATAAGAGAATGAGCAAGTGAGTGTGTGTTTGAAGTGAGGCACTAGCCTCTTATTTATACAAGACTGGCATGTGTGAAAGGTCACAACTGGCAGGGCTGACCTCTCACTCTGGGTGGGTAAACCCACCTTTAATTAATTCTAGGTCTTCCATAATAACTGCTGGGGCCGACTTCTTATTCTGCCCTTTATAGTTGTCTGATGACCAATCCGAAAAATGGGTTTTGGTCCTTATACAATTACCGACATGATTAATCCACAATGGGGATTAATCCAATAACAATAATAATAATAATGACATGATTAATCCGCAATGGGGATTTAATCCAATAATAATAAGAATGCTCTTCGCAGTTATGTTATTTCAACAATTATTTCACTAAATGGGTTGAGGCTATGCCTACATTTCTTAACGATGGTCATACTGCAACACTCTTTGTTTTTAACCAAATCATCACTCGCTTTGGTGTCCCACAATCCATTGTCATTGATCATGGCTCACATTTCCAGAACCAAATGATGAGTGAGTTTCATGTCAAGTTTTTTTTTCGTCATGAAAACTCATCCCCATACTATCCTCGAGAAAACGGACATTTTGAAGGTATCAACAAAATCCTAAAGATCATGCTCCAATGCATGGTGGGGACAAACAAAACCTCTTGGCACCCGTAATTTTTATCCGCACTCTGGGCCTACCGCACTTCAGTGAAAACTGTGACTGGATTCACTTCATTCCAATTTGTATATGGCATAGAAGTGGTGTTACCAATCGAGTGTGAGATCCCTTCGTTGAAACTCACCACCTCATACCTTTGTTGAAGAGGAAGGATTCCTGTACTCAATCAACTTGGATGAAACACATCGTGATGTTTTTCTCGTTAATGAGACATATAAAAAATGAATGAAGAGTCAATATGACAAATCCATTCAACCTCGTTCTTTTACAGAAGGAGACTTAGTTCCCATTTATGACCAAGCTCACGATAAGTTGGGGACAGGAAAGTTAGAACCTCTGTGGCATGGACCTTATATCATAAAATGTGTATTACATAGAGGCACTTACGAGTTAGTCGAATGTGATGGAATATATCTTGGTGAGCCCCGAAATAGGCTTTACCTCAAGAAGTACTATGCATAGAACATTTGGCATGTGTGCTTTGTACACTATTTTACTATATACTTTTGATTTGGTGTGTCTTTTCTCTTGCGTGTACGAGTTTTGTCTTAATTTCTTATACTTTGTCTTGTGATTGTGTGCATGGATGACATCTCCCTTTCCCATATTTTTTGGGTTTGTGGATGACACTAGTTGACACACCCAGAACGTTGCTTCTGCAGCTTGGGTCATTTACCACTCTGGTGAGTTGGTGAGTTCAAGAGGAATTTTCTTGGGATCGGCAACCAATAACATGGAAGAATATCATGACATCATCAGACTCTTGACTGAAGCTTCCTCTCTAGGTATAACTCATCTGATTATTAACCTAGACTCTCAACTCATGGTCTGCCAACTTAATTGAGATTACGTTGTTCGCAACCCTATCTTTCTACGTCTCCACCTAAGAGTTCGTTGTCTCGAAAGATCGTTTGAATTTATACAATACAGACATATAACAAGAGAACTCAACACAACGTCAGATTCATTAGCTAATTACATATTGGATCAATATCTTGTGCATAGATAAAACATTTGTAAAAAGACATAAATCACATGTACACAAAAGCATCACATAAGATAAATTGCAACATCAATAGGCACCACAAAACTCAGAATATATATATATATGTGTGTGTGTGTGTGTGTGTGTGTGTGTGTGTGTGTGTGTGTGTGTGTGTGTGTGTGTGTGTGTGTGTGTATGTGTATGTGTATATATGTATATATGTATATATGTATATGCTTAATAGAAAACGCTTGTTTTAAAATACATCGTCAAAAGGTACATAATAGGGAAAAATATTTGGGCCTTCATGCCCATGACATCATCATGAAAGACTACAAAATATGTTGAGGATACTAGTCATCGTCATGTATCATGTTGTGATCTGTGAAGCACACTACTGCACGAGCCACTCATCGAAGTAAGTGGTTCAAACTCTCAGGAACTCCAATTGTCTATCTCTGCCAATGGAGAGGCATGTCTCGCCTCCTGAGAGGTGGGACACCCATGGTCAAACCTCATAGGTTCCTCTCAAACTCTTGAAGTCCTCCCACCATAACCTCGTTCTCTACTGCTACTTGTACGTATCCACGATGCCCCAGTGTCGGCATGTCCACCAAACGTGATGTTCCTCTGTCTACATGATGAAACAAAACATCTTTAGATCCCTCATTGTACACATCAAAAACAATATAAAATATTAAAAAAAAAAAATACATGACAAGATTTAGTTTTGTACCTGACGCATCCCACTGAATTCCCTCGGGGATCACCAAGTCTGCACTACCCCAAAATTCCACTTCAGCATAAGGAAAGTCCTCGATAACAACTAGTTGTCTCCTCCACCAAGCAAATAAATCAGTTGTAAATCTAAATGCTAAGGGATCATTCCCCAATCTCAAGGATAAACTGGTCCGTCTCTCCATCTGTGGCTCAGTCGCAAGACATGCTATCAACGCAACATGTGGATGCATCTGGGGAACACTCTCCAAGAAGAACGAAACTAGAAAAAATCCATATCCAAACTGCTTTTGTTTACCTCTCCCGCACTTCGATATTTGTTCCTTCACATTTCGAAGGAACCATGTGCTCCAGTTAAACAACCTGGGCTCTACACATTGTAAAGCATATGGAATCTATGATTTCGAAGCTAGATGAGCGCTATTACTACCCGCCAATTTGGTGATGGCGAATAGAATCGATCAATGTGCCAAATCCCTTACATATTTGATCATGATTTTCCCACCTACCAGTTGTGATACTGGTATACAATGCTCAACAACATATGCCTTGGTTGGCTGAGGAGTTTCCTAATGTCCGAACAAGAGGATAGGATCCCCTCTCCTCGAGAGGCCCGTCAAAAAGTACACATCATCAAGCTCAATATCGAGCATGTGTGTCCCAATGAAACATCATCCCACAAATCGATCAAGTACTCAAGTAATAGTACATCTTTCCTCATATTTTGGAGCTTAAATTACTTGAGTAGACTACAATTTCACAAAACTTCCCTTGCTTGAGGGTTTTGTAAAGAGGAAATTTCACCGAACTCGTGTTCACATTATTTCCACTCTAACATGGCTAAATGACCAATGAAATCTTTAATACAACCAATTAAACATCTTTAGTCCACTTTTTATGGGAGAAAATTGTGTCTTTTTAGCCCAAAATAGAGACAAAAAAAAAAAATAGTTATGCGTCAACGCTCCCTTAATTCTGCCTACAGAGCGCTAGCACTCCCTGGGCATGTGCACCATGGCGTTGATATCTCGATCGACGCTCCCCTCACCCCTTTGAGGGAACGTCGATCAAGTTTTTGTCTAGGGCTTCCCAAGGATCCTAGAACACCCTAAAGATAAGCTAAAACAAAAAATTAAACCATAAAAAAATGATTGGAAATGAAAAATGACCAACCTAGTCCAGACGGAACTAAAAATCGTCGACCACAACTCTCGTACTCACAGCTCGAAAATTGACTCCCAAAGGTGGAAAATTCCAAATATGGAAGAATTTGGTAAAAATCAATTGGCAAATGAAATTCTTAACCTATTTTACTATTTGATAGATTTGATTTTTTCTATTTCTCACTAATATAATTTTTTTTTGGGTTTTTTAATCTTTTTTAGTTACTAATTTTTTGGGCCTAGAACTGTCTATATTTGCAGGTTTTTAAGAAGTATCTTTTCGACAACCTTGCGACACTGACAAGCATAATCTTTGTTCTTTCTCGTGCTCGAAAAAACATGAGAATGTAACCGAGTATACTTTTATCACTTTTTCGGACTCGTAAAAGTTACACGAAAAAGGAACCCCCTTGAGTCATCTTTAAGCTCTTTTCAGACTCTCTAAATATGAAAATATCATCGAGTGATCTTGCTTCCTTTCATTCTCATTAAAAAGGTCTTGAAAGGGCGTCTCCTGAGTAGTATTTTATCTCTTTTTTGGACTTCGGAGACTAAAATTACGAAAAAGGACAACCTTGGAGTCGCCCTTAAGTTCTTTTCAAACTCTCTAAACATGAAAAACCATTGATTTTTCCTTCTTTTGACTTTCTAAAATCACACATTGAAGGGCCCATATGGGACCAAACCCTTACTTCTTCCAGTTCATTAAACAAAGGAAGAGGGACTTACTGAAGGTGATTTATATCAAGCATGTGTTATCCTCCTCGAGCTCGTAAAAACAAAAATAGGTACTCGTATATCTGGATGGGGGGGGAATTGAAGGAAGTAAGTCAAGTTATCTTTTAGAATTGTTACAATTCACTCTTGCAGTCTCCCTTGAACACGACACTTGTTTCCACCTACATTTTGAACACTTGAATAATCTGCTAAACCTCTACACTGAACCAATCCTATGAGTCTTTCCACTCCTTTGGGTCACCCAATAAATGTCACAGCGCCCACTACATTATGTTTTGGTCCACATTACGTTTATGATTCCAAGTCATGTTGTGCCTCAATGTTCAAGGGAAGTATCTTCCTCGAGATTCAACCATCACAAATTTCCAATTTCAATACCCGTGTTAGTCCATCCTCATTTGATTCACCATCTTACATCTCTTTCCTATGTCAGTTTCATGTCAATGATGAGGGATACATCAAGGCCCTCCTTCAACGAGTCTTTTCCTGTCGACTTCAACACATTATCTGGGAATTAGACTTAGAAACTATTTAGTACCTTGGGACCTGCATGCCTCAATGGCAGGCCTCCTCGCCTCCGACAATAGGTTTTCATCATTGAACTCTGATCGGATGATTCCATGAATGTTTGACTTCAACTCATTTATTCACATTCGTTGGAGTGTACTAGGGTACCTTGGGAGTCATTGACATCATTGGTGATTTCCCTCGCACTTGTTAATGGTTTACCTCAATGATCGGTAATCCAGTGGTTTCTACCATGTTCAACATCAAAACATTTATTCACATGTCTATATTCGTACCACATCGGGATTGGGACAAAGACCCTGGGTTGAGCATTCACTTTGATATCTTATTTCCCCAGGCTACGAAGGAGATCTTTTGAGCAGGTTGATATATATATATATATATATATATATATATATATATATATATATATATATATATATATATATATATATATATATAGTCACATAGATCCACATTGTAATGGTTTGTGGCTATGTTTTATCATCTCGTAGCTCCACTATGTATTTTGCGTGGCTACGATCAGTTCATGTCATGGAGGTATAGATCCACATTGTATCCTTGGTGGATATACCCTTATTCAGTATCATCATGGATCCACAGTGTATTTATTGGTGGCCATACCTTAAGTTCTTTGTTACTCAATCATAGGTATGCCCTCCTTGGGTTTGAAACACATGATAACATTTTTTTGATGGTTGTTTGCAGCTTCTACTAGGTTCTCTGACTCCATTCCCTTTCTTCGAAAATATACAAATCACTTCAATCATCAGCTTCCATCTTTTGACTTCACACTTTGGGGGGCAATCTGTTACACGTCAAAATTCCTCACTTCGATAATGTCACATTATCATTGTCGCAAGTGTCACACTTTTGTCAAAAGTGTCATAAATGTCACATTTTTCATTCTACATATGTTGCATTGAGAACGACACCATGGAAACACTTGATACATCCTCTAGAACATGTTGGAAGGGGAAACCACATCATTTGACAAGATAAGAAAAATGTTTTTCCTTGAGAAATGGTCATCTTAACGAACTTTTGGAAGATCAACGCTCCCCTGCTCATCTGCAGGGAGCGTTAGCGCTCCCTGTCCATCTAGCAGAGAGCATTGCAGCGCTCTATTGCCAATTTTGAGGGAGCGTTGATTGGTTGATAGAATCATGCGAATATATCCCTCTTATCTCTAAAGACAACTAGAGACGATCTGAGTTGGTTTGGATCGAACCCAAGCTTTAGGTTACCTCTAAGGGAGATGTCACAACTAATGGAGTCATATCCTCAACTTATTCCAAATATAACTAATGTGGTTGAGCCTCTCAAAGCCTATAAAAGGAGGAATTCTCATGGTGAATGAAAAGAGAATATCAACAAAAAGTATTTTCATTCTGATCGTGGATATTTCGAGCAAGGGGTTAGACACGGAGGACTTGGAGAGGTTTTTGTAACTGCATATACAAATTGTAAGTGCCTTGTAATGTTCTCATTAATATATGCTTGGCCTATTTGCTTCAAGCTTGTGTATGGTTACATATACTTGTCTTTTGTTGATAAATTTAGTTTAAAATAATCTTGGTAGAGTAGGAAGTATGTGTTTTCATTTTTGTCTATTGGATAACATATATCATTAAGGATCTTGAAGATCAAGTTCATCCTGGATTAAGTGAGGACAAGCTTCAGAAAAAGGTACATCATACTTTCTTCCTCTTTTCCCTTTGACTATTTTAAATTCATTTAAAGGAATGTTAGTGTCCAATGTTAGCATCTTTCTGTCTTGGTAGTAGGGTTCTAAAATTCAAGAAGATATTCACCTGTCTACAGGGGAATTTTCCTACAACAAGTATCATCCCCTGTGAGAATAAGGGGTCTTGAGAATTAACCCAAAGAAGTAAAAACTTCCTCTTTCGTTTCCATATGATGTGATGCGCTAGAATCTATAATCCATGAATCAGATGAGGAATTAATTGCATGGTCTTCTTCCTTCTTCTTCTTAGCTCCTTATGGAATGAAGTTTCCAAGGTTGTTCTACTAAAGTACATGTGCCATAATATCCATATGTTTCTTCATGCATGTGGATTCTTCATGATTCTCTTTATTGCAGTAAGTGCATTGCTTTCCATTCTTCTTCTTCTTGGAATCTGAAGAGTCTTTGGAACCTAAAGAATTGTTGAAGGGTTTGGAATATCCCTCCTTGTCGTTTTGTTTCGCCTTTCCATTCTATTTGGATTTATGATTGGATTACCCTTTTCCATCATGCATGGTGAGTGCATGTGCTTTGATATCCTTGATTATGCCCATTTGAATGAGTTTTTATTGCTCATGTGTGATAGAATCAATGAACCAACCCATGGTAGGCATCTTCCACTTTGTTCCCATGAGATATATTCCAGAATGGAAAGTGGAGACATGGACAACATATTATGGTCCTAACTTGGTAAAGATTGTTAGAATAAGTTGGTCCACTTTTTTAGACTTATGAATACCACAAGATGCAAAGCTCAATATCAAAGATTTAAACTTGGTAAAGAAATCATGTATATTGTCAAAACTTTTAGGATCCAAGGTATTCAACTCTACCTCAAGCATATGACCTCTCATCACATCCTGCTTTCCAAAGAGACTTTCCAAGGTGTTCCAGATCTCGCTTGGAGTCGTGCATGTTTCAACATGAAACCATAAATAAGTTGAAATTATTTCAAGAAGAAGTTATGTGGCCTCATCCTTTTGGTTTTCCAATCTGGTCTTCTCAATTGTTGATGTAGGTTATGTTTATGTCCCCATCAACAAATTATACAATCATTTCCTTTTCAGTTGAAATTCAACCTTGGGATTCCAATCAAAATAATTAAATGGTGTGAGAATAATCACCAAATTTGACTGAAGAATTGGTTTCATATCCATCTCTCCCACTATTTTTGAGAAACCCTAAAAAAATTGCCTCAATCTACAAGTGAAAAACTGAGAAATCATTGCATAAAAAGAACTTTTAGAAGGGTGTCACACCCTACTTGAAGATAAAGAGAGACACTCTCCTAGTAGTCACAATATAGTAGTGTACTAGGGTGTGACACTTCCAAAATAAAAAATACTATAAGTGTTCAACAGGGAGAGGTTGCGACACTTTCAAAATGTCGCACTTTTTGACAAAGAGAAGTTGTGACATTTTCTATTACACAGATTACACTCGTTGAAACTATAATTTTCTTATTCTCTGGCTTGTTTGTATTTCTCCAAGCATCTCGGATCTAATACCATGTCAATGTTTCATCGAAACCTGCACAAGAAACATAGCTAAAGCAAGTACAAATAAATCTTATCACGAAAGGACAAGAGATTCAATATGGAATAATGAGAAAATATATTCACACTACTCCAATGAACTAATCAATGATAGATCATTGTGATGATGATGATGATTCAATGAATGATTGGAATACACTCATATATAGGAAAGAACATTCCATAATTAGGAAAAGAAATCAAGCAGTTAGCTTTCCTTAGGAATGCATGCATGCATAATAGTGATGGTCTAAATAGAAAGTCTAAATTAGAACTAGTCAGTTAACTCACATTGAACTAGTGTGTCGAAAATAGAAATTTCTCCAACAGCTTCATCTTATTTTATTTTCTCCTCAGTTGTTATTCGGGCTTTAACTTCTTCTTTTAACTTTTTCTTTACTTGTTTTGATGCTTCATTTTCTTTCCTTTTTTTCTATATTTCTTTAGAATTTGCATTATAATTATTCTTGCTTCTTTTTCTACTTTTCTTCTCATCTTAATTTCCAATATTTTATTCTATCTAAAACTTCCTCATATGAAGTTTCAAATCTATTTACTTGTTGTCTTCCCATTCCTCATAAGCATAGGGCCAGGTATATTGTTATGATCCAATGCCTTTAAAATGATAAAAAAAACTCGATAATTACAGTCCACTTCGAGGGGGAAACCTCCTTTTACAATATATCCACTTCAAAATACAATATCATATGAGATAATATGATCCTAATACTAGATCTCCTTGATATATATATATAGGAGACAGAGGGGTACAAATATGATGAAAGGGTGCATTGAATGGTTCTAGTCGACCTACTAGAGATGTAATAATTCAATATCTAGGGATTAATAACCAGTCCTATACATAACATGATTCAATATCTAAGGACTAGTAAGGGGTTTTATACATAACATGGGGCTTTGTCTAGGGATTAACATGACCCTCCCCTTCAAACAAGTGTTGTACTCAACACTTGACTAACCATGGGTTCTTTTGCACGAAGAACTCATATTCCCATGTTCCCTCTTCCACTAGTAGGTTTTTCCATTTGACGAGGTACTTTGTAATTGCTCGATTTATCAGCTGCTTAATTCGTGTTTCAAATATTTTTTATGGCTCTAGTATTTTTTTCCCTTCTTCATTGATCTCTAGTAAAATAGTTTGTACTGAGATCTTGTTGCCAATAACCTTGTTTAAGAAAGAAACATGGAAGACTGGATGTACACGTGAAGATGGAGGCAACTCCAATTTGCAAGCCATACTTACAATCCTTTGCAAAACCTTATAGCGGCCATAATATTGTTGGGTGTGGGTTTTCGTCGATGGTTTTCAATTTTCGGTTAAGGAATTAGGGTTGTTTCCTAATCCAAGTCATTGGATTAGGGTTTTGGATCCTGTTGGATCCTATATTTATATTGTATTGTAAACAATGTAGGACATGAGGAATATAGAAGATGTTGGTTTTCCCGATTTGGGTTTCTAGGGGAAAAATATATGTGTAATGTGTGTATTTTCCATTGTATCTTTTATGTTCTTTTATTGAAAATTTGTTTGCAGTAAATAATTGTATAAGGTTAAAATCTACATTTGGTATCAAAGAAATTATTGGCTTCAGGGGGATGCCTTTTAGGTCATGGGTTTGGCTCGGGACTGTGATAAGCCTTGTTACAATGAGAGATCTGTGGTATTGATTATTCAAGTGAAAAGAAATGGAAAGAAGTTAAAAAATAGGGATCAAGAAATTTAATGGGAAAAGGTTTGAGTTGTGGAAGCTCAAGATGGAAGATTTGTTGGTAGATAGAGATCAATGGGTTGTGTTGGATCCAGGTACTACACCTATAGGAACATCAGAATATGACTGGAAACAGTTGGATGGGAAGGTGAAGGGAACAATTCGATTGTGTCTCTGAGATTCAGTATTATTGAATGTGTCAGGGGAAGTATTAGCACAGGGGAAGACCCAGGGTTCAACGCTTCAACAACACACCAACAAAACCTTAACTACTGGCCCTTTTGGCAACACCTGTCAAGCAGGCAAAGTCTCACCCGAGGTAGAGGCAGGAAGGGTTACAGGACTCAGGTGTCTGTAACCAAGATGGGACACAGATCTATGATTACAATTCTTCACAGAGTACTTAGGAACAACATTCATTAATATACTAGCTTCAATCACATCGCAGATCAAAACCTAAGTACAGTTCGACACAGTAACAATAACAAAATATACTTTTCACTTAGCATTCAAAGGTTAGATATACACATTTGAACATACATAAATCACTAAGAATCCATAGATCTATCTATCATTCATAACATTCCATGCACTAAGCAGATTCAAAGCATAAGCACAAAGAAAACCATCAACAAAAGAATTACGTGGTTCACCCCGGCATGGGGTTACATCCACCAATTAGTTCGTCTCTTCTTTATTAGGTCTTCAATCTCTTACATTCATCTTCTTCTATGCACTAAGCCAAGAGCCAAGCTTCGCACTAGACAGGTGATCTGTGCACTAAGCACCAGATCCACCTTCCCAAAATCAGGTCAAGGCATAGAGCCAACTTGCACAGAGCATTACATACACAACTTGTTGCACAAAGCAACTCAAAACCACTTGCACTTAGCTACATACACATCACTTGTCTCTTGCACTCAATCCATCACTACATGGATTTCACTAAGCACACTTTGCTAAGCCTCCTCTTCTACATTACATTCTTACATATTTATACTTTTACATCCCTTACAAAAAGGCTTAATCATGGGTAAACCCATGGGCCAACATCCCAAAACCCTAATACAAAAACCCTAATGAACCCCTTGTTGGGTCCACAAAATAAGTGAGATCCCACGATCTCAGCTCTGCCTAGGCTCTCCATCTACGACTAGCCTGTCAAAGTCCAAAAGTGGTCAAACCCAACCAATGTTTCCTCAAAACTTGATTGAGGGACAACAAGAAGCTACATCTAAGGCGTTATGGGATAAGTTGGGGAACTTGTATCAGTCTAATTTCATGGTAAATAAATTTCTCATGCGGAAGGAGTTGTATAACCTAAGGATGAGAGATGGAGACTCAGTGACAGAGCATACAAATGGCTTCAATATTTTGGTAATCCAGTTATTATCTGTTGAGATTAAAATTTCAAATGAAGATAAGTGTATTAGTTTATTGTTCTCTTTACCAGACTCGTGGGATAGTTTGGTTGTGGCCATAGGTACTAATACAACTACCTTTAATTTTGATGATGTCATCTCATCCTTGTTGTTGGAGGAGATAAGACAGAAGAACATGGAAAGACAGAGCACAAATGCATTATTTGCAAGAGGATTCTCCTAGGAAAGAAATAGATCTAAGTTCTCAAGTGGGAGATTTAAATCTAAGGGTAGATCTAAATCTCCTAGAAATTTTGTAAAGGTATGTTGGATATGTGGAAAAGAAGGGCACTACAAGAAGCAATGTAGATCCAAAAGTCTTGAGAGAGGGAAGGTATCTGAAGATGCTCCTTATATAGAAGAAAATACCTTCAAGGAAGAAGGAAGAGATGTGTAGTTGGATTCTTCAAGCACACATGTAGATCATGAGGCATGGTTGGTTGACTCAGGTGCATCCTTTCATATGACTCCCCATAGGGAGTGGTCCTATGAATATGAAAGGTATGATCGAGGTAATGTTTTCCTAGGTGATGACTCAAAAACCATAATCATAGGTCGAGAAAGATTCAAGTTGAAGGCCATAGATGGAAGGATTAGAAAAATTCATGGTGTTCTACACATCCCAGGATTGGCCATAAATTTTATTTATGTAAGAAAAATGGACAATGCAGGGGTAAAAATAGTATTTGAAAAAGAAACATGCGGGATGCTTCAAAGAGAAATGGTGTTGTTGAAGGGAGTTCTGGTTGGAGCCCTATATAATATGCAAGGAAGCACTATTAGTGATGGGTGTAATAGTTCCATTGTTCCTGATACTGGAGCTGAAGAAGAAAAAACTCCTACAATATCTGGAGAAAAGGCTATGTTGTGGAATCAAAGACTGGGGAATATCAGAGAGAATGGTTTTCGACCAATACACAGTAAAGGTATGGTTGAAGGTATGTCTAATTTATCTCTGTATTTTGATTTTTGTGAAAATTGTATATATGGGAAGCAAAATCGGGTAAGATTCCCCTCTGGTGCAACGAGGGTAGAAGGAATTTTATAGCTAGTGCACAATGATGTGTTTGGACCTATGTCGGTTCCATCATTGGGAAAATATGTGTACTATGTCTCATTTATAGATGACTTCTCGAGGAATACTTGGATATATTTCCTCGGGAACAAATATAAAGTCTTTGACAAGTTTAAATAGTTTAAGGCTCTTGTTGAGAATCAAACAGAGAAAATAATTACGGTGCTAAGTACGGATAATGGTGGAGAGTTTTTGTTACAGAATATTTCCCCTGTAGACAGGTGAAACTTTCCTTGGATTACCAGACCCCTATACCAAGACAAAAAAAATACAAGTGGACACTAACATCCCTTTAAACTCATTTTAACCAATCAGAAAGAGAAGGAGAGAAAGGGCATGATGTACCTTTTTACAAATTTTTTCCTTGTTGATTCCAATACGTGATCTTGATCTTCAAACCCCCTGGTGAAAATTGATACCTACAATGGACAGCGAAGGAAAACGACTATCTCCTATTCTATTTTATTGGGTAAAAACAAATTTATTTCTGAATATGAGAGAAACAATAGATAAGAACATGCAAGAATACACAAGATTGAAGGAAATAGGCCAAGTATGTATTCAGTGAGAACCAACAAGAGAATACTAACAAACCACGATTGATGCTGCAACAACCTCTCCAATATCTCCTCATCCAACCCTTGCACAAATGAACCAAGATAAAAATGATGATACTTTCATTAATTTCTTCCTCCTTTCCACCATGGAAACGCCTTCAATTTATAGGCTTTGAGAGTCTCAACCACCTTGGCTATTTTTGGAATTGGTTGAGGATATGGCTCCATAATTTATGATTTCTTCCATAGATAGATCCATGGAGTCATATTCGATATAAACCAACCCCATCCATCCATAGTTGTCCCTTAGAATAAGGTGGGATTCACCATGTTTTTCTCCAACCAACAATGGTGCTCCCATAGAGTGGAATATAGGGAACCATGGTGCACCCTTAACATGGAATAGGGAGCACCGACACACCCTAAGCATGGGCAGGGGAGCGTCAGTATTCTAAAATGTCCAAAAAATGGTCAAATATACAGGTGAAAATCTTGTTTCAACTGTCAGATGATGGGGATTCTTCTTCTAACATGATTTAGTGGATGTGGCAAGTGTTTACATGGTGTCGATTAAGTTGCAACACTTAGAAAAAGTGTATGTGACAAGTTTCGACACTTACAACAATTGCAAAAATTAAATTGCAACACTTACAACACTTGAGACACTTATGATATAATCCTCATGTGTGTAATTTTGGCGTGTAACATATTACCCCCTAAAGTGTGAGCTCGGAAGAGGAATACTGATGACGGAAACACTTTGTAGATTCTTCAATGCAAGGGTGTTTGAGTTGGAGAACCTAGTAGAAGTTGCAAGCAACCATCAAATAGTATTAATATATGTTTCATTCTTGAGGAAGGCATACCTATGCTCGAAATATAAATGACTCAAATCATGGTCGTTGACCAATACACTACAAATCCATAATGATATTGACTAAGGAGATGGCCACCAAAGATACAATGTGGATCCATTCCTCCATGACATGACCTGATTGCAGACACGAAAGAATACACAGTGGAGCTACGATATGACAAGAACATAGCCACAGACCAATACAAACTGGATCTATGTAAAAGTATATATAATATTCAAATGATCTCCATTGCAACCCAGGAAAATCACAGAACAAGGTGAGAACTTAACGCAGGCTCTTCGTCCCAATCCCAAAACAGTATGATTCTATTCATGTGATTAAATGATTTGATTTTGAACATTGTAGAAACCACGTGATTACTATTCATTGAGGTATGTTGTTAACAAACATGAGGGAAATCATCATTGATGTCAATGACTCCCAAGGAACGTTTAGTACATTCCAACGAATGTGAATAATGATTTGAAGTTGAACATCCATAGAATCAATCGATCAAGGGTCAATGATGTAAACCCAATATCGAAAGTGAGGAGCCATGCCATTGAGGCATGCAGGTTCCAAGGTACTGAAATTTTTCTAAGTATAATTCATGGATGATAAGTTGATGTTGCCAGGAAAAGACTCATCGAATGAGGACCTTTATGTTTCCCCTGTCATGGTGGATCAAACATGGACTAGCATAGGAATGAAAATTGGTGATACCGCAGATGGTTGGTTGGAAGTGAAGACTTCCCTTGAACATTGTAAGACATGACATAAAACTCAACAGCATAGAATCAGGGTGTACCAAAACATAATGTGACAAATTCTGAGGAATTCTTCGGATGCGCCAAAGGAGTAATGGGACTCATAGGATTGGTTCAATGTAGAGGCAATCATATTATCCAAGTGTATGGTAAGATGTGAACAAGTGTCATGTTCAAGGGAGACAATATAAGCTTCCTTAAAGGTCTCAAGAAATATGACCCACTTCCTTCAATTTTTTCCCCCATCCAGATAGATGAATACCACTTTATTGTTTAACGAGCTCGAGGAGGATAACACATGCTCGGTATAACTCACCTTTAGTAAGTTCCTCCTCCTATGTTTAACGAAATGGAATAAGTAAGGGTTAGTTCCCAAATAGGACCTCCAATGTTTAGTTTTAAAAGTCCAGAGAAGGAAAACTTGGTTAATTTTCATGTTTAGGGAATTTGAAAAGAACTTAAAGAAAACTATGTGGGTGTTATTTTTCATAATTTTACTCTCCAAGGCCTTAAAATTCATAAAATAATGCAAAGGAGAACTCTTCTAACCAAAAATGGTAAGAGTATTCATTTTTCTTAGTTAGTCTGATGGGACCAAAAAAGGGGTGAACTATCTCCCAACAGACAACTTTTTATGTTTTAACGAGCTCGAAGGATGACGAAGTTTGCTTGATAGGATTACAAGGTCATCGAAAAAGTTAAGCTTCTTATGTTCCTGCATTAACAAGCCATTCTGGGAAAAAAACGTCAGAAAATCCTTAAACATCAATGGAAATTGTGAAAAGATCAAATAAAAGGAAATAACAATGTGAAAAGGTTTAAATTTAACTAGTTTGCAAGTGGTTAAAAGTCATTTGAGTAAAAAAATCTAGTTCATTTTACCTTTCATTCTCACTTGCCTCTTTCACTTGGATTTTTTCCCCAATTTGGAGCAACTTTTATAGCGTCGATTGTGGGAGTTCTAGGCTATCATTCTTCATTATGTCTGGACTAGGTTATTAGTCTCACTCTCCTCTTTCATTTCCATGCTTTTATTTTTCTTTTCATGCATTTTTTCATCCATTTTGGTTCTCTTTAGAGCCCCCATGGTGCCTTACTAGAATGGTGCTCCCCTAAGTTTTCGAGGGGGGGCACCAATCCAGATCTTTGCACCCCGGTGCTCTCTTTGAGGGTGCGCCAGTGCTCTGTGATGATATTCAGGGGCGCGCCAAGCGCAAACCAAAAATATTTTACTTTTTTTGGGGCTATGAAAAAACATTTTTTGGCTTTGGGATCTTGATTAATGAATTTTAATGATGTTTTGTAGGTATTTGATAGTTAAGATGCTTGATTGGAAAGAAAGAGAGAAATAAAATGATGGAATGGTTGCATTACATGACCCTCAAGCAAGGGCAGCGCTCCAAAATTGTGGCCTATTGAAATTTTTCAAGACACAGAGCATGCAGAAGGAGGTACTTCTCCTTGAGCACTTGATTGGGTTATGGGATGCAGATGAGCAGGTTTTTTGAGTGGGATCTCAATATTCAGAGATCGATATCGAGGATTTATACTTTTTGATGGGGCTCTCTAAAAGAGGGGCACCCATTATTTTGTCTGGCCATCGGATTATAGAATTGCAAACTAATGACTACATAGCATAGTTTTGTAGATCAAAATACCAAAAGGAAAATGGCAGGATCATGATTAAGGATGTAAGGGACCTTCAATTGTGAGCTATCCTATTAACCATTACTAAACTGGTGGGAAGCACCAATCCTCACCTAGCTTCCAAATCACAGATGGCATATGTAGTTGAATTTCTTGAGCCAAAGATCTTCAACTAGTGCACAAGATTTCTAGAAATGTCAAAGATCAGATTTCCAAATGCAAAATAGGGAAGTAGAAACAGTTTGGTTATGGATCATTCTTGGTATCGTTCTTCCTGGAATGCATACCATTGATGAAAACACAAGTTTCTTTGATAGAGAATCATGTATCTGAGCCCAAGATGGAGAGGTGGACTAGCCTTTCACTTTGGTTAGGAAATGAGCCTTCATATTTTACTTTCACCACTGGCTTCTTCTCATGGTGGAAGAGGAATATTGTGATGGCGGAGGACTATCCCTATGTCGAGGTTGATTTTAGAGGTATTGCAGGTCTATTTCTCCCTGAAGGGGAACGATGGGATGCATCAAGTATATCCCAAAAAAACATGACCTTGCAAAAGTATTTTTCAATTTTTATAATATATGCATTATTTTGTTCTATAATGAGGGATCTAATCATGTTTGTTTTTTCATCATGAAGACAGAGGGATGTCCTGCCCAACTGGGATATCAACATTCGGATGGTGTGGTGGTGTTCAAGTAGTGGTAGATCCATGTGGTGGAGCATGAGGGCTTAGCGAGGTAGAGAGGAAACTCAGAGGGTTAACCATGGGTGTTCCTTCTATGAGATTACGAGATGTTCCCTACCATCTACAGAGGCACACAGTAGGGGCGTTGGAGGGTCTCAACCATCTGTTGCAACAAGTAGCTAGAGCAGTGATGTGCTACCATGAGCACAATGTAGTGCAGGAAGACTAGTAGAGTCTCTTGTCCTAGTATAGTATTTTATGACGATGTACAAGCATAGTGGCCCACATCTTTTCCCCTCTATGTAATTTTTGGAAAATGTATTTTGACACACTTTTCCTACTTATGAGTTTTGTCTCGGCTACTTACTATTTTTAATGATGTGATGTTTTTTATGCTTTATGATTTTGAATATTCATCTATGTGTGAGATGTCAATCCAACATGTAATTTGATAACGAATCTGTAATGAAATTGAGTTCTCTCCATACGTGTTGATATTCTATGTAAACAAAATACCTCTCAAGATGGAGAACCCTCAAATAAAGACACGACAAAATTGGATTATGAATAGTATAAACGCGATTAAGTTGACGAACCATGAGTTTTTGAATCGAGACTAATGATCAATTGAGATATGGAAGAAGACTCGGTCAAAATTCTAATTACGACATGATATTTTGTAGCATTATTGGTTGCAGATCCAAGGAAGATCCCTCCTAAACTCACCAACTCTCCAGAGTGATAAATTGTCCAAGTTGCAGAAGCTAAGTTATGGGTACGTCGATTAGTGCCATCTGCAAATCAAAAATGTATGGGGAAGGATGCTCGCATATACACATTCAAGTACAAAGCAAGGTATAAGCAGCTAAGGGTGAAACAAAAATTTCACACGCAAAAGTAAAGACACACCAAACCAAAACATATGGTACAATAATGTACAAATCACACATGCAATATTTTCTAAGCATAGTACTTTTTCAAATAAATCCCATTTCGGGGCTCACTGAGAAGTAGTCCATCATAATCAACCAACTCATAGAAACCTTTTTGTAGCACTCATTTTACGATGTAGGTTCCATGCCACATAGGTTCTAACTTACCTGCTCCAAGTTTATCATGATCTCGGTCATAGAATAGGACTAGATCTCCTTCTATGAAAACATGAGGTTGAACAGACTTATTGTATTGGGTTTTGATACATTTTTGATATGTCTCATTAATGAGACAAACATCACGACAGGTCTCATCCAACTTTGTTAGATAAAATAAATATTCCTCTTCGGCAGAGGTGTTGGGCAGGAGTTATACGGCTAGTTTCAGAGATGCAATTTTGCATTCAATTGACAACATCGCTTCTAACCCATATACCAACTGGAAAGGTGTGAAACTAGTGGCAGTTTTAATAGAAGTCTGATAGTCCCAGAATGATAAGAAGAGTTGTAAATGCCAATTGTTTTTTTTCACCCCCACCATGCGTTGAAGCATGGTTTTCAAGACTTTTTTGATGGTTTCAACTTGTCCATTTGCTTGAGGATACAATGGGGATGAGTTTTCATGACGAAAACCCAATTTGGTAATCAAATCGCTCATCATATGATTCTAGAAATGAGATCTATGATCAGTTACAATAGTGTGTGGGACTCTGAATCTAGTGATGATGTGATTAAATACGAAAAGAATAGCAGTTTGGCCATCATTTAAGAATGTAGGCATAGCCTCAGCCCATTTAGTAAAATAATCAACTGCGATGATAATAGAACAGTGCCCCCCCTGATGAGGTAGTCTTACATTGCATGAAATCAATGCCCCATTTGGAAAAGGGGTTGATGGTGACTATTGGATGTAGAAGAGCATGGTGGGTATGTGAATTCTTTTGAAACAATTGATAGGGTGGGCATTTTTTCACTGTGTCAATACAATATTTGAA